>CM052017.1:24381149-24433134 GCA_028476595.1 Obolodiplosis robiniae
CGTAGGGCCAAAGACCAAACACATCTGCGTGAAATGTGTATGTAAAATATTAAATTGATGGGCCACTGGCCGAAGGAGAATAGTTTAAACTCAACAAAATACAGTTATATATTGAAACCTCAAAAGTAAGCAAGATCCATCGAAGCGAGTGTGTGTGGATGTGAGACGGGGAGAAAGAGGGCAACTTGCACTAATTTGTGAAGCAACAACTGTGAAATTATATCATTGTAAACTGTTGCGGTTTGTGTCTGAGTGTTAGGTTGTTCGATCTGGTTACTGTGTTTATTGCCAGGACCTCTTCGCCAACTTCTTCTTTGTCGTCCCCCTTTTCGCCTTATACTCGACATCCCCTTTTATCTCTCACCGCTCGCACGCTGCTTTTGAAACATTTCCCAGTATTTGTTATAGTCAATATCGTTGAATAATTTGCTTGGCTTCGTATTTGCGGCTTGTAACAGCCACTGCCACTACTTGGTTGAGTCACAGAGTGAGAGGGAGAGAAAGAGAAAAAACGAAGATAGTAATTGAGCAAGTACGTACATTTGAATTTGTATATCAAATGAACCTCCAAACCTATTTATTTAATGGTCTAAAACGAAACTTTATACAGTCCAGGACGTGACTGGAATATTCAATATAAAAGCATTTCCATCACTAAACGCAGACACAAATCCAATGCCCGCTTTTTGTTCGAACAATTTTTCCGGTCTTGCTGATTCGGTTTTTTTGGTTTTTGTTTTATATCAAGCCAGCAAGCACCGGCAATCGCTCACTCGTTCGACCACCAACCCCTCCACGCAACAATAAATTGGCATTCGTTCCTTAATCCATACAAACTGTCATAGTTTGCCGATCTTCGTACTATTTCACTTTTTGATGCTTCACTCAGTTTCTGCTTCCTCTAATTTTTTTACTCATTATATTTTGCAATCTTCATAGCGTATCAACTGGGCAAAATGTTCGTTGCCACCTTTACCTCATAGTCCTGAATGATTACATGTACGCGCGCGCGCTATCCCTCCCTCTCTCTCATGTGTTTGTGTGCAAAAATGATAAAGATATGAGCAAAAAAATCAACAACAACACACGCAAAATAGCATACATAAAAAAGGGAGAGAGTGCGAGTCAGAGGCAGACACCATGCACCCAATAATCAGTAAAGCTGAACAAAACCACATCACATCGAACACGTACACAAAATATCTACATTTTGCATAATTAAAAAGTTTCTTTTTACAGTTCTCTTCACTTCTATCTGTGCCACAATGGAATATACTGTAACGTTGTTCTTGTTGGTTGAGCTTGGTGCCTGCCGCTTATTTTTCCTTAATTTTTTATTTTCTACTTATCCCCTCTCTCTTGCTCTGGTTCTTCTTTTTTCTTCGATTGTTCGCGCTGCGCTTTATACCACATAGCTTTTACTTTAGTAATTTTTCATTTAATCGTATTTTTGCTATACGTTTTATCATATTCTATTTCATTTTTCTTGTGTGTGCTTTCTTCATCTCTCTCTCCGATTTTCCATACACGATTGCATTGAAACTCCGTCTCTTTCGCAGCTGATTTCATTCTTTGTACATTCACCCAACATTTTCTTTTTAATGTCTCGTATTCGTCGCGTGCAAAATTATATTGTATAATGTAAAAAATCGGCACCATTTTCACGGTGGCCACGTTAACTCATTACTCATTTAAAAATAATAAGCAAAAGAAAGAGAAAAGAATGGGAAAAAAAGCATTAAAGCTTGAAACAGTTTTTGTTGCATTAGGTCTGTTATAAACGGTGAAGAAATTGCACCGAATACGATTGGATACTCTCCACGTAATCAGAAAAACTTATTGGATGCCCCGTATTCAGCTGGCAACTTAACTTTGGATTTGATCAAACATTAAATTTGTTTTTTCTTATCGCTATTGCGAATAAACTGCTGTTTAACTATTTGCCGCCATCTCGTTTTTTGCGCAATAGTTTTTACAGTTGCATTTTCATTGCACTTATCACACTTTTGACGGTGCACACTGCACATCGTGACCAGCTTAAATATAATGATGAAATTTTTATTCAAAATCCGTTCACGCAACCGAATGATAACATGTGATTACGGTGAATGCAATAGCCTCGGCATAGGATTCGATGCAAGGTCACACGTATATCCAGCTTCGCACAACTGGAAGTTGATGTGTGTTTATATGGAATGAAAGGCGGTTTTTAACTTTATATTCATTTTTGAGTTCAACGATCCCACTACTTGTCCGTTCATTTCGTCGACCATAACATGTTGGCTATTTATTATGGAATTTTTTCGCAAAAATGGTGTTCGTTATAAATGACTTCATGTGACATACAACTACAGTTGTATCATGATAAGCTTAAGATTTGTGCAAAAAATGGACTATACAAATAAATTCAACGGAAATTCTCTGTCAAATTGCAATCGTCAACTATATATTTTTACGGCGATTATGAAAACCAGTGAAAACAAACTTTACAGTGGTCTTTTCAAAGCTTCCTTAAATATTTCAAGGAAATTACAAAGATATCGGCAGTTCAATCATTAGCGCGAAACAATAAACAAGCACGGACAATTACATTAAGAAAAGCAAAAGCACATTGTTTGTACTAGGTTGTTTTCTTTAATGTTGTGTGAGTTATTATTTGAATATGAAAAAGTAGCAAATAAAGATTAATATATTCAGTGTTGGCAGATAATTGTCGCCCGCTGATATAGTCCTGTACTTGCTGTTTTTTTGTCCTTTGTTTTTGAATCTTCATTTATATCACTCAATATTCATTAAGCTTATTTTTTAAGTAAGAACATAATTAGTTAACTAATACGGTCACTCTGCCCTTATATTCGAAAAATTATAGCGAAGCATATGTTTGCATCCCTCTCTTTTCTTTTCAACAAATTTTGCGTTTATTATATTATTCATGGTTCTGCCAGCGCCACCACACTATTACCAATATGTTGAAATGTTAACTAGTAGTTTTGCGTGTAATATTTCAATTTGGTGGCGTCCATAAGGAGTAAATGTCATTGACATTCGTTGCCATAGTATATTTCTAGCACATGTTTGGAGATTCGCCCCGTGTAATTAGCTTTTGATTGATTTAGACATGCATATGAATGTGCATAAAATGGCTCGTCGTGATTGTGTCAAATGATTGCAAATCAATCGGGCTTTCCATGTGACATTTTGCCACGAGTGTATGGAGTACTCGGTCTCAATTCAGTGTCGTCGCGAATGAACTCAATTATTTTCAGCATGGTGTCAAGTTGGCTTATTATTATTAGTCTAATCAATGTTGAGGTATATTGTTGATTTAGCGTAGCACAACATTCTTCGGAAACTGACCATCGATTGGAAATTGGCGATTTAAAAATTGTATAAATACGTAAATAATAGCAATGATTAAGTTGCTATGGGGTAACTTTTTATTTATAACGATAGAGAGAAATTGATGAATGGCGAAATAATATTCCGATTAAAGAGCGATTTTTTGACCGATTGTTCAATCTAAGTAATCATTGATTTCCGTTTTGGTTTCTAAGGATAATGAGCCTTGCAAAATATATCAAGAAGAAACATTTTAAGTTGCATCAGTCCATTTGTGAAACTAACTGATCAAATGGAAGTTTCAGTGTCCATTATTTTCGATTTGCATCACCGTTTTCAATATTAAAAAGTGCACGAAAAATGTCACAACTCTGCTATCATACAATTACTTAAGTGAAAATAGTCAGCCTTTTATTTCTTTGTTTGCCGTAGAGAGTTGAATGTGCTGATGCGTCGATGTGCTAGATACTGTTATATTTTCAAGAATTTCAGCTAACAGTCATTTTGAAGCATTAAAACATGGTGAATTCGTGACAATGGCTGCTCATTGAATGCTCCTCCAACTGCCATCAAGTAAAATAAATTAAATGGAATGATGGCAAACACATGTAATGGTATTTGAGGATCAAATGAAAAGTTACTATTTCAATACGAAGTCTTTTCTGGAGCATATGCATTTCCAAAATATTCAGTCGAGCATATGCAGCCGTTGTCGAACATTTCATGTGAAGGAAGTCAACTTACGTCATAAAACCGGCTATGAGCCAATGGCTAACTTAATTAAATTTTCGATGAAAATACGTGCAAACTCCTATAAAATTGCTGGAAAATTGTCAACACACATACCGGAAAAATAAAATAAGCTCACTGGTATTTCAAGCATTCACTCAATTATATTGCAAAAATTGAAGCAAAATGAAACACATTAGCCTCTCTGTGAATGTAGCAAATTTTCGTAGCACATGGCACCGACCAGATAACCCAAACAAAAGTCAAATGAAAGATGATCTCGCATCAAATTAAAAAAAACGTGCACAAACACACATGCCACAATTTTACGGATAATATAACCGTCCCCAAAACTTCTCAACACGATTTCTTATGCTCACTATGTCCCGGTCGCTGAATTGAATGATATCGGATGAGAACAAAGCAACCACGGCGCATAGATTCCATAGGTGATTCGTGTGTATTTGTCTGAGGCGATATTGCGTGTTTATCTTGAAATTCAATGAAGACAAAATGATGGAGGGAGAGAAAAAAAAACAGTTTTGAGAATGTCGAATTAGCCGAGGTAAATAACGCAAAATATTGCATTCATTCCAGATAATTTGTCTACCATCATTCGAAGTGTATTTCAATCTCAATTCATAGATGTGCAAAGCTTTTATTCCGAAAGTCACTCAAAATATAATAATAATAAAGTGTGACGATATGTTGTTTTTCGGGACCTAAAGTCTGACATTACGTTCAAGATGAGGTGAAATTTCATAGCCCCAGAGACACTCTCGATGATGCGCCATTCCATGAACACAAGGATATCTATCAAAAAGACTCAAAAGCGAGTATATACATCTAAAATAATATAGACGTATTCGCCTTTACATCTCAGTGATAGATTTGTGATTTGGCAAGAGCAAAATGGAATTTTTCTGGAAATTATTTTCAAATATTACGAATTATGAGTAATGACACACAAGGCATGAAAGTTATTTTAACTGTACACGAAACAGGAAATTAAATTCGTAATATTTCTTCCCTTTGTTGATTCAAGACTTTTTTTAAGCAGCAATTTATAGACGAATACTTGAAATCCAAAGAGAATATGAAATGTTCCTCAAATTGTCGACTAAAAGCCGAAATTTTCGGGCCTTTTTGCAAACGGCAGAAGGCGTTCGTCGGGTATCCCTCTTCCCCGAAACACTCGAACAAAATGATTTCACTGGTAGTGAGTCACAGATATAATTCCAAATTTTGTGAATGCCGTTCATTTTCCAGTTATTCCATGTGTGAAATCTTCTCACTTGATGAAGTGAATGCTGATGCTGATGGAAGTATACAATTCAAGTGTATAAACGCATTCAAACTCACGTATTTACGAATTCAACTCATGTCACTTATTCCACATTAACTCTCTCACTCTCTCATCACATGCAGCCCCCTATGTAATTGAATAATATTCGGAATTTTTGTTTCGTTTTCATAGCTCCGAGAATGCGTCACATTAAAATGACAAGGAATGTCAATTGGAACATTGATATATTGCGAGGGAGACGTTGATTTAATAAGCATTCCATTCGACGTATTTAGCTAGACTAGCTGATAAAATCGTGCGTTTGTGCACCGGTTCAATTTTCGGCTAAAATTCGTTGCATTCGGGAAAACATTTCCGAAAAACTCGTCAAGATTTTCCCGTGCTCTCACACCGTTTTTGTCCGTGCAACAAATACTCGAAATGAAATGCGTAAAACAATGCACCATTCAGTAAATGAAATTAAAACAAGAGGAATATTTTCGTCTCGAATGTGGTAAAAAATCGTTTGAACAAGAGATGCAAAAATATTTTTAATATGCAAATTTTCGACATTCACTTGACGCGCGTCTCCGCGAACGCACAGACACAAATACATTGAGATACCCTCCTGCTGCCGAATTGAATTTTAGAAATAAACGTTTAATGATCATTATGCGCACTTGTGATTTATGAATGGGGAATTGAATTAGATCGTGGCTCGTACTTAAATTGATAATTTATGTGTGTCCATATGCTCGGCGCGACCATTGAGCTAGAGAAAATTATTCTGTCGTCGTTCTGCGTGTCGATGCACGTTGGCTTCATAATGAAAATTGTTTGGAATTTCAAATCAAATCAGACGTTATGATAAAACCTCCGGGCGACACACAAATTTTCAAGTAATTTTACCTTTAGAAGCGTGGCTAGTGTCAAAATACTGCGTTTAGCGCAATTATAGCCGATGAAACTGCAGCAGCAGCAAGAAAAAAGAAAACTGGAATCAGGTCTCTATAAAATCATATTATTCAGTTTATGTTAATGATATGCAAATGATCCGCAATATATAAAGAATAATAAAAAAAGGCGGCGGCCAACCCCAAAAATAAAATGAAATATACAGTGAAATGGTGGCCTTTCCACTCATGTTCATAACAATTACGTTTCCTATACTTTACAGTGGTTGATTTTTTCCTCAGCTCGTTTTAATTTTCACTGTGAAAATCCGTTCGTCAGCGCCGACTATCGCTGAATGTATGTGTGTGTGTGCTTTGCCGCGAACAGCAATCCAAGCAAAATGCTCAGAATGGCCGATTGTATGCAGATACTACGAAGAATCGACCCACAAAAAAAGCAGACAAAAAAAAAATGTGTACAGAGAACAAGAGTGGTGCGATAGATCCAAATGTGAGTTATGGAAAAGTGCAAGCAAGATTTATTTTCTCGTCTCTGCATTACAAAATTTGAATTTTGCATTTTTCATATTTTTCTCTAGTTGCTCGGCATTTTTTTCTCTGCCCAATTTTGCATTCTCCATTCGGAACACATTCGTTTGCAGCATTATTTGTTTGAGTTTTTTCGACACTTCGTTTCAGTTAAACGACGCCAGTAAATTACAAAATATTCAGATCAAATATAATTGACAAAAATAAAAAGCTGCGAATCGGCATGAAAGTTAAATGCACACCACGAACATTCGCATCAATAAAAAAATTCAACGGCGATAGCATTGAATTATTATACGTGTCGAATCAAAATTGCCTGCTATCGCTTGTACTACAGTTAACCCATGAATATTCACCGTTCCATCGAGAATTATTCTAATCCAACAGAGCACGGGCGCAAGCCAAATTTTTGCCAGAATCTTAGCAAGCGATTTACATTTTCCATCGAAGAACGGTTTTTATTTAGCTAGTTGCTGATGATATTAGAAAACGGGGTTACGCCCGAATTTTTTTTTTAGTTAAATACAAATGGAAAGTCGTCGGCCAAATAAACCAGAAGAATAACTCAACAGCCAGCACATTTGACGCATAACATTTATGCGATACGACGCGTTTTGCAACAGAGTGCATGAGAGCGAAAGAGATATCATTTTGAATTGAGCCAGAGCTGTCCAGCCAGAATGAATCCGCAAGTTCTTGTGGATTTGAGTCCGTCTTGTGTAGAGTTAATTCATTTTCAAAATGTGGAGGGACTTCTGACATAAACCTTTCTCTTCATATATATTCGCCCGCGGAGACCACCTTGATCCATTTCGTGACCTCTTAATATTGACAACGCATGATTTACACTAGGGTGATATGTAGAACTTTTATATGCGCACTGATCTCGAGCTAATTAACACGTTCTAGTAATTTTGTTCATGTCAATATTCTATTATTACATACCATTGATAATATTTGCATCCCTAAACTTTCATAAGTATCGAAATCAGATGTAGTATGGAAATTTCACATTTTGTCTATTCAATGTGTATTCGTATACGCATACGGTGATCTGATTATACACGCATCTGTTCGTGAATATTTGCTTCATTTTAATATTGAATTATGCTAGTATCATGATA
Source organism: Obolodiplosis robiniae (assembly GCA_028476595.1). Taxonomy (NCBI): domain Eukaryota; kingdom Metazoa; phylum Arthropoda; class Insecta; order Diptera; family Cecidomyiidae; genus Obolodiplosis; species Obolodiplosis robiniae. Next base: position 24,389,069 of record CM052017.1, read on the forward strand.
TGCAAGATTTTTAAGAAAATCGACGCAAACCTGAGAAATTATTTCATTTTTCAAGATGCTGTCCATCAAATTCCATTTGGGGTTTTCTCATTTTTAGATATCAAAAGATTTTAGAAAAAATTGTGCAACTCAACCACGATAACCTAGTACATATGATTTAATATTGATTTATTTATAGCCGATTTTAAATATGTAATAAGTTAATAATAAAATATTGTATTTAAATCTGTTGCATTCTTAGTTGTCGAAATTTGGATCTTTGAAAAAAGTAATTAATATAAGTTGTGGCTATTTTGAGTTAAAAAAATAATTTTCTTTTCTTCTACATTTTAAGAGCGAGAAACATTTCATCCAACAAATTCTTATCACACCAGATAGAAGGTAAAAGATATTTCCAGGGCGAAATACTTAAATTCATTTTTTCAAGTTCGTTAGCACCCTGAAATATTACAAAAGGAAACCATTTGGAAATGCTGACAAAATAAAGTATATGTATTAAATATAACCAATTCTTTTCATTTATTTTCGATGATATTCTCATTTGACACTGCGATTTCAACGAGAAATTGGTGCGAATAGTTTCAACCAACAAATTTTAATGGGCAGACACAATATTCGCTCACAAAAAAGTATCAAATCTGCATTTTCTAATATTTCGCCACGCAAAACTATGGATGGGTTCATCACAAGCGGATGATGCAAAATTGAATTTTGACACTAAGCTTGACAGCAGCGCCCTCTGTACCATTCGTCTATGGATGGTAAACACCTTTTCCCCTTTTTCAAACAATTACAGCAATGATGCGGAGCCTGTCAAGCTCGCTGTTTGAAGAAGGGGAAGGCGGGGAAGGTGTGAAATGTTGAAGCGTTTAGTACAATCGTTTAGGTGGAGATAGCGCGGTCCAACGACATTCACTACCCCTTTACATAGGAGAAGATACAACATTTTTTTGGAAATCCATGCATCGCATACGTTAATCGGTAGACCGAACTTGAGACCCGAGTTTGTTCTATTTTATTATTTTGTTTAAATTTTAACTTTTTCCTTTGAATACTCGAGGCAGTAACTAAAGCTACATTAACTGAAACGTCTGCTTGTACAGGATGGCAGCAAAATCACGGACTATTTCTAGATGTTGCATATTGCACGCGATCCGGATTTCTCCATTTGGATGTTTTTAGTTAAGTGCGAGAGCATGGTCGATTGTATGCTTGTGAAACTCACGTTCCCATTCGTTTCATTTGGTTCATTATTGTCATCAACACGCTTCTTTCACTCATTACCCATGAGAGCAATCACACACTTGCACACAATCTCTCTCTCTCTCTATCTCTCACGCCGCAACAATTCCCGTCATTACTACATTGTAATTGCAAATTTACATACACCAAACGGTCGGGCAGCCAATCAGGATATGGTTGTTGATAGCTAAGCTCCAATTCATGTTCATGCATTGAAGCACCAGGAGTTGTTCAATTTTAATTTTGGATAATGAATGGTTTGCGAGTTCTAAAACCTCATACAAACCTTTGGTTTTGGAATTTATTTTGCGAAATGTTAATAAAAAAAGTGGTTAACATCGATATTAACATATTTTTTATTAATATCGCAACTTAATAATAGTGTTGGCTGTCGGACACATGTTCGGCCGAACGAACGTCGGTTCGTTCGTTAAAATGGTTCATTTTGTTCGTTCGTTCGTTCGACAAAAAATATATATTTGTTTTGTTCGTTCGTTCGTTCGCAATGTGTTCGCCTAATATTTTTGAACTTAATGGAAAATTTATTTATTTGCAAGGAAATCTCACGAGGAAAATTAGATTTACTTACTTGATGCTGCCAATAATTGTTTGAATGAGTTTAAATGTGTGTATTTTTATTTGTGTGTAAATTTTTTCAAGTAATTAAAAATTTACATAAATTTCATAAGGCTGTTCCTTGCCAAAACTAAGTTGCACACAGCTACCTGAAGTAGCAAATTCGCACGTCTTGCTGTTATTATGATACCAGTTTCACTGAATTTTCGCTCTGAAGATGCCGACGATGCAGTTATCGAGATGCCTGGATATATTCATTTGCAAATATGTGTCTAATTCTTAGGCGAACATATTGCGAACGAACGAACATTTGTCGAACAAGCGAACGAACGAACGAACAAAGCAAATATATTTATTTTTGTCGATCGAACGAACACACAAAATAGAGTTAGAAAATGTTGTCGAACGAACGAACGAATTTATATATTATAATATCATGATATTTTAATGGTGGTTGATTATATCTTTATCCGATCTTTATAAAAAATATACAATATTAATATCGATATTATTATTCAGAGAGGTCAATAAAAATGTATGTATGTAAACCTGTATCAAAAAGCCACTCTCCCTCTCGCCGATAGCATTTACTAGTTGCAAAGTTGCAATCTTTCGTTTCATTGCATTTGAAATATTTTTATTTTCTAGTGCATTGCTGAGCCGCATTGGGATAGTAGTTCATTCAATTGAAACTAAAACATATCGAACAAATGCATTCATCGAAATGAATCGAATTGAGTGAGCGAGTGGGAAAGAGAAAGATATGTAATAGAATCGCCGATATCACATCCGAAACATTCAATTTCATATTGACACGACACTCAACTTGTCTCTCCCCCTCTCTCTCTCTCTCTCTCTATGACTCTCTGATGCTCATTTTTCACTCAAGGATCTTCATGCAATTCTTTTGTGTTTTGGTGCACAAGTTCATTGCTATGCCATCATCGTCTCCTATTGATTTTGTCTAATTCTCAAATGTTAGCTTTTATGTTTTTTCCCTTGTTTCGTTTCGTTTCGATTTATTTTTTTTTTTTTTTTTTTTTGGTGTTGCGCTGTTGGTTCCGTCGTCGCTGTCGTTGTCATCTATTTACTTTTGCGATTTATTGATTGTATCGAATTCGATTGGTGCTCAGAGTATTTTCAGTTATCTCACCTTCGCTTCACTTTCAAATCACCTCTCGTTCCACCAATATTGAATTTTTCCTTTCGACTTTGTGTGTGTGTGTGCGCACTCGAACGGTTGTCATGTTTTACACACTGAGCCAAAGTAGTTCTTCTCGCCTTTAATTCATCTCCGCACAGTGTGATGCCATGTGCGTCTCTGCCAGCAGCAGCATCAGCTCATACAGCCATATGACTATCCGAGAGCAATGATACCTTTGATTTTCGTTAAGTAAATATTGCCATATTCCGTTTCATTATTTCTATGCTCAGCTCATTCATATCATGTCCTCGTTTGATAAAAAAAATCACATAGAAAATAATGGGAGAGAAACAGTAATCCAATATGGGTGTAACATAGCGGTCCTACCTTATTTCGGCAAATATTCATTTTAAATTAATTCGAAAACAGCAAATATTGTTTGATTTTATTCGGAATATATGTTTATGCGAAAAATTCCCATGAAGAATTTACGTTCTTTCATCAGAGCGAATGTTTTATATTGGGAGTCCAAAGTACCAGTCTTATTTAGCATTCTCAATTATTTGTCACTGTGAGAATGTGCCAAAAGGGAATTGAAAAGCTCCAAGAAGATTAAGGTACCTCTACGACGAATATGCAACGTGCATACGCCATACATATTTGAATTTTCAGATCACATCCAAACAAATAAAGCTTTGGAAAAACATCAACTTCTTTTTTCAAGTTTTTGATTGCAAGCGCTGCAATAATGATTTTATTTGTCTTGATCAATGCACTGCTTTCAATTCACTAAAAACCAGATGTATATCGTTAAATGATTAAGATTTTTGGCCATTGATTGTACTCAATGCACAAAAAGGGGAACAACGTTTTTACCGCTATTTTTTTCGATATCTCCTGGATTTGATAGTGGTAGAAAGAGGGTTAGCGCATTTTATATACAACATTCAACGAGAAAAAATGAACAAATGAAATAAAGTCAGATGTTTGAGTGTGGCCAAATGATTCAAGTGCTGATTTAATGCCGCTTTCACAGCATGGCTTTCTCTCAGCACGCAGAAGGTTCGAAATAAATGAAACAAGAAAAATTACAGACGTCATTCACAAGGAAAATGCGACTAGCATTTTGTATGAAATCGAATTAGGTAACGGGAAAATGGGAAAAACGTCAATAAATTGTTAAACACAAGTGGGGAAAATTGTGGCGAGGGAGACGAAAATCAATTCGACATTTTCTCGATGAGAGAAGAAGAGGTACAAGCGAGCAAATGAAAAAAACAGCAATATAGAAAGAACGACGGTGATGATGAGATCGAAAAAGAAGACGACGAAATATATGTTTAGAAAGCATCAACAAGGAGTCCAAAGACGAAACAAATCAAAACGTAGGAAAGCCGACCGTTTATCACACTCAACGTGCATGCACGGTACGTGGCGGCCAAACAACCATCTCTCGTTCGCTCGATTCTATCGATGTAAATAGTGTGAAGTACGAAAACGAACACGATCGCACACTCGAAATCGGAGTAGAAAAAAGTAAACGTCACGCAAAAATAAGTTATTCTAGACATGTAGTTGGTTGCCTCAATTTAAACGTTTTTAGAAAATGATTTACACTCTTACGGATTGTTTGTATCCGATTATTCAAGTCATACATTTTCATGTATGTTCAAATACGGTGAACCACACACCACATTCATTGCATACACGCCAAGCCTTGTAATAAACTATTCTAAAATTCAGTTCTTGCATTTTCCCTCTGTGTCTTCTCACTGTCTTTCCGTCTCTTACCCTCTGCATTGCGCTCCGGCTGCTTCGCTAAGCGAACAGAGAGATGCATCTAAATCGTTCATATGCAAAACGTTGCACATATTTTATTTTGGCACATGAACATACATACAAACTACAAGCATTCATCCCCAGCACTTTTTTTGAACTGAATAATTTCTTATTGAACTTCCGGATGCTTTGGAATTCAGGTTATGTCTTTTCCGATTTCAAGATTTGCTTAAACTTTATTTATTTTTAATGTTTTTCGAATTTTTCTCCATTTTCAGGTGCTGTTAGAATTTTATTAGTCAAATAAATTCATTGAATGTTACTAATTGATGCTTCTTTTCGAACATTGCCGGTGCAAATCGAATTGAATGCTTTGGGATGTAAAAGAGACCATGTGTGTAACGGTTGATGATTTTTTTCGTATGTTTGCCCATTTAACATCTCGCGATATTTTCATCCGATATCTAAGTTTTTGCGTTAACTTTCGATCAAGCGCTTTGAAATTCAGTTGCAGTGAATGCACGTTGTCAGCGTTTCGTAAAGTTGCTCTTCCATTTAGTAAGAGCTGAATATAGTTAGAAAAAAATTGAATTTAAAAACCTTTGTGCACCATTTCGTTTCCGAGATGCAGTTGATTCTTGTTTTGATTGTGCCGCTTGAATCTGTCTATTGCTACTTCATCAAAAACTTTTTTCGAAAAATATATTTAAAAAAAAAACTTGCACTGCAAAAGTTCAAAATGCATATTCTTCTCTTCACCAAATTTAATGCGCTCTTTAACGACAGTTTGGACTTTTCTGAAGAAATGTTGTAGGTACACACAAAATATTAATGTACACGCTACAGTGTGCCTTTCACCTTACCCAATACCAATTTACATACAGAAATATGTAAAGCTATGTTGCGTCGAATCCACTGACTCTCCGACATAAAGGAATGCGGCGGTATTATAAGAATTGTACGTAATATCTCACTTTAACATCCGAACGACGCAGTAGCACCATAAAGTCACTCGATTCAACGCAATGTTTTGTGTAGACTTGTATTGGATTAAAAGGCACACTGATGCCTCTAAATTGTGTGTAGTTGCCATGTAAGAGAGACGGAGCGAGAGAGTGAGAGAGAATGATGACGAAAAAAGTTACATTACCCATATGTTTGATTATTGGCTGGTGAAGATTTTGAACCAAAGTTGATTTCTCGTAATAAACTTTATTATAATTACATTTTACATTCACTAGAATCCCTGATTCACATTTGTTTTGTGTCACACACAAATAAATCGTTTTCATGAAGGGACCGCCCCCATCTACTGCATTATGGTTTTTCGTCTACTTTTTCCCCGTCGGTTAAAATAACAGATGCACTCGATGCGCCCGCAAGGATTCTTTGAAATCTAATTTGTTGAAAAACCAATGAATGTATTTGACTGGCTAAGCTAGGCTGCTGAATGAATAACGGCTATGTAATGCAATTCTACACACAGCAGTTGCTCGACAGTGAAGCTGTACAGGCAGCCAAATTCACATTCATTGTGATGAAAATACGAATTTGGCTGTATGAAATTGTGTTGTGAAAAATGAATAAAGCGTTTCAATAATCAAAACAAACCATACCAAATATGGAACGAAAAGCTTTTTGTACAATATTTTATGAATATGCTGCTGGGTAAGTATGAATGTGTGTGTGTATACGACAGAGTCTGTCGTGTTGCACCATTCAAGCTGACTGGAGCGTGAGCGTAGCAAAGTCACATCCGAAAGAGAACATCCGAATGGAGCAACACCATTTAAAAATTAATTGTTTGCATTTAAATAATAAATAGCACTTGGTTCGGTCGAGTCTCAGCTGATGCATTTGTTTTGTTTTGTTACGTATGCATCGCACGATACTACATTTTTCTATTGAAAAGAGAGAATGAGCGAACGTACGAGCGATCATACGAGAGTGGGAAAGGGTGGCGCAGCTTTGTAAAACATAGACCCGATTTTTATCGTACATGTTTGAGCGCTTTCATCGTTATTTGTTTTGATATTTGTGGTGAGTGTGTGTATGTGTGTGCGTTTGGGATGTATTTTGTTGGTTGGGGCCCACAACAAACGCATAATGTCACAATTATTTATTGTTTGAACATGCTTTGTCAGTGTGTAACTATGCGTTCGGTCATTTTTAACCATGTTTTTTCCCCTTTTGCATCCTAATACATCGTGCGCCACGACACACCATCTCGAATCACAATTCATTATCAATGAATTGATGACATAGATTTAATATGAACACATATTGTGTGCGCTATCCCTCCCTCTCTCTCTCTCTCCCCTTCTTTCTCATATTCAATGATTTGTTACATGCCGGTTTTTGCTTCCAACTCAAACTAAGCGCGCCGCGAACAAAGCGAATATAAATTTCCAAATGGTTATTATCATTTTGGATTAAATTGTTAAAATCAACATTCTCATCGATTTATTCATCCTTTTATTGACAGATTTCAAAATAAATCCATGTCAATGACAACAAATTATCTCGCTTTTAGCCAAACTTCTTCGCAGCTTCCGAAATATTTCGGGAGAAAAAAAAAATATTGACATTTTGAGCTTTCTGAGGAAATTGAGCATAATAATAATTGTAAACCATATTAATTGAAATGTTATCTGCCAACGACATCGCACCGCATTTTTCTTGAGACTTAGGTGAATGGCACACACACAGAGATTGAGAGAGAGAGGCTGCCCAAAACAGCGCTGGCCTCTGTTTATTATCTGTGACAATGTGTCACATTGTATATCGTATCGTTCAATGTAATTTTGTTACTCTGGAGTTCTGGAAAAGTTAGTGGATCGTGATGAATGTTTCACATTGTACATAACAATAAGCCCATAATTATCAACCATGGCAGCGTAGCAGGAACGTTCACTTGACAATGCGGTTCGTGCAAGGAGGCACAGAGAGAAGCAACGCACTGAGCGCACATTGCAAACATAGTGAGCGCGCACCCTTTAGTCATGTGAAATAGCGAGGCGAAAAAGACATCATTGACTTGAATGATGTAAATTGTAAGTTTTTGACGTCTACAAAAAACCTTTGAAATTTTGCTACATTTGGCTTTTGGTTTCGCTGTTTGTGTGTGTGTGTGTGTGTGTGTGTGTGTGTGTGTGTGTGTGTGTTGTTCTCTGTCTTGATCTATCGAATGTCCATGCATACACAAGAGAGAATCGCCAAAAATTTAAAATGCACGCTGATTGCTATATTGGTCTGTCTATATTTAAATTGGGCGCCGTTTGGTTACAGAATGAATTTACACAATAGTTCTCGTTCTCTCTGTCTCTGTTTCTACAGAAGTACAGATGTCGTGTCGTTTGGCATTCGATAGAAGCATTCATGCATACAAACGATGCTCAAAACCACTTAATTTTCTCCTTAGGTCTTCAATCTTAATGGCCAGACTTCGGCGAACAGAAAAGCGACCAGATCACACCATTTTTCACATACTCGAAATGCTTTAGCGGTGCAGAAAGCAGCAGATCTTCAATATTCTTAAGTGGAAAAAGACAAGAGAAAGAGAGCGTAAAAACGGCAAGGGCTGAATTGAAAAATACACAGTTAGATCGAAGTCTGGCCATAAATTATCATTTATGTGTAAATCTATGGGATTCGCACAAAATTCATGAGCTGCATAGCGTGTATGTTTGTGTGCCTCATGATATGCCCATACAAGTTAGGTATTGCCTTACATATCCTTGAAATATTCGACAACTTGAAAATGCTAGGAAACTTTATTTAATATCGTATTTTATAGAGAGAAAGAGAGCGAAAGCGGAACAATACACCCACCAATCGAAGATGAACTTTTTTTACGATTCGGTTTCGACTTATTCACATATGTGTAAGAACAAAAAAGAAAAAGCAAAGAGCTCAAAATGAATAAAAGGCCAAACAAAACAAGAGGGAATAAATCACACAATGATTATGATATGCAGTGCAAGTAACTGCCGGTATTTTTCATGCTCTTGTAAAGATTATTTTCACCTTTATTGAATCTCAATGCATGGAATGCCCCATTGATTGCCAGCTCTCATGATTTCTTTACCACAGATTTCGTTCGGCCATAAATAATTCAGGGAGAGTGCGAACGAGCGGGAAGCGCATGGAATTTATTACGAATGAAGATGATTAGTTGGCGTTAAGGGAATCGAAGAAAAGGCGCGCATTCCGCAGAAAGCATACAACAAAATTATAAAAAGTGGTCTCAATCGGAACATTAAAATGAATTAGCTTAACAGAAAAATTGCGTGTATAAATGAACATTAGTTAGACAAGGGTTCTCGCACTCGTGTGTGTGTGTGTTGTATTTTGTGACGAATGAATTTTATGGCCTTTTTCCCCATAGCCATTTTAAACACATTTAATAACCAAGGCATGCGTCAAAAAGAATTGCGAAAAGAGAGTAGAATATTCTGAAAATCTGCTGAAGTAAGTGCTTTCTGCTGAAATTCCATATTTTCGAGTGATTTTTCGTATTTTATATATTTCTTTGGCGAATAAATTTATATGATTTCCGAATATTTTGTACGCATTTCATCGCAATTCATAAACATTTGAGAGATTGAGGGAGAGGAATAGAGAGAGAGAGAGAGAGAGAGAGTGAGTGAGTGAACAAATCACCACTCAAATTATTTTCCACGCTCGTTTTTGTCTACGTGTTTATGACGATGATTTGAGTTTCCTTATCTATCGGTTGCATCAACGCAGCAAATGTTTGTAAGACATTCATTAGATTTGGAATCGTCTAAAATCGCTAAACCGAATCGTTGAAAATGGAATACAAATTAATGTAAAATATCAAAGTTTGGTTTACGATGGTGCAGCATAGTTAGCATGAATGTGAGAATCCTGTATTGTATATTTCAATGAATACGAATCTCCCAAGTCACGAAAATAAATATAAAATATTCAAAACATGTTCTTATCCAATAGGACGAATAAAGAGCGGGACCAACCAACTGAAATAACCAGCAACATGGATTTAGTATGTTGATTATTTTGATAGCTGTGATGCTGTGATGACAATGATAGAACGAACAATTTTCAGGATAACAACCAGAAAAAGGGGACATCGCATCGAAAAAGGAATCGCAGAAAAAAGGAAAACTTATCCATTCACATGTAAAATAGAATGGAGGCAAGAAGCAACCATAGGGATCAGAAGTTATAAAAGGAATCAATCCGAATAAAAAATTGAATTGGCGGAAAAATGCGATCCGATGAATATAAGTTCATGAAATCACACAATGGCAACGGTTGTCAAAGAGAGAGAGAGAGTTATAAGTAAATCGCTCTCGTTTCGATACAGCGGTGAATATTGTGAAATGCGCGGAGAAATGCGCCACGATGCGATTGGCGAAACACAAGTTTTTCAGTGGAATTTCCTTCAGAAATATCATTTCGCATTACATGTAAAATATGCATAGCATCAGACATCCACATAATAATCGTTTCCGAGCCACTCTATTCAACAAAACCTCGGTCACTTTTCCATCAACAACCTTTCGGAAATGTTCTTCTCCACAGAATCAACAACTATTCGAGCAAATTGAAGTATTTATTTTATTGCATTCGTTTATTCATTGTATGTTCTAGGTTGTTATTAATGAACTGGTAAAAACGCGGCTCTTCTGTTCACAGTTGAACAGCAACTACAAAGATTTTTGAATATTGCAAAAGATTCCACAAATAAAATATTTTGAAATCATTTGAAAGAATCCAAATTGTTTTGGATGAATAAAATGTTTGTTGTCAGAGAGCGGTGTTCATTTAATATTAAAAAAACTGCTTCGACTCACTCAAAATAGATTGAAATCGCGAATTAGACGTTTTTTTTTCTCATTCAGTATTTATTGCTCTACATCGTGCGTCTTTCGTGCAATTCGATCCAACTTGTCGTTTTTTTATCAGTTGCTTTTTCGCAACGCTCATTTTTCGATTCGCTTTTTTGCGAACACGTTTCGAAATGTTTTTCATGCATTTCATTTCGTTGGCGATTATGAATCCAATGCCATTCCAGCAAAGTCTCACTCTGTAATTTTTATATTTATTTCGCTCGCTTCCTCCCGGAATTTATCGGCATAAATAAGACACCAAAGCAGAAAGAGGACATTTATATGTAGATAAAACTCCAACATTAATATTTTGTCAAGAAAGAACTAAGAGCAGAGAGTGCGTGTGTAATGAATGATGATAAACGAAGCATAAAAAATGTGTTGATTAAAATGTTGCAATCAATCTTTATTCTGATTTCTCTATACATCTTCAATTCTATTGCAGTCTGAATTTTTTTGCTGGTGCCAACAATTTTTCGTTGTCAGTGTTGCCTTTTTTTTTTTGTTCACTCATCCATTTGTTTTGTTTTTCACTTCTGTTTATTCCGTACTTTTTGTGTGATTCAAAGAACATATACTGCGCGAGAAACAGCATATTATAAGTAATGTATTTTGAAGTTACAGGCACCCGCCTGTATATTAAAAATATCTCACTCACACCGTTTGTTTGAATTACATTTTTCTGGATAAAATCTTGACTTACCAGATGATCTCTATCTTTCACTTTAAAATGACACATTGATATTGTGGGAATTGATGGAAATGTTCGTGATGAAAATGCACGTTGATCATAGTGATAAATGAGTCAACATGTGAACGAGCCGGGCAACTGACGATGCATATTTAGTCATTTATGTTTTATTTTTATTTTCTTCGATTTCACTCTCTTTTGTGAGACGCTCATCCACATTTAATTTTGTAATTTCCGAAGTAAGAATATGACAGAGAATCATAGATCAAGCAATGAAGTAATGATGGCAATTTATGTGCCGCGATCTGCGCCTCCGGAAAATGCGATACTTTTTTATCGCCCAACAACAGCCACCATCATTTTCGACTCGAGCAATTTATTTCAGTTTACTTTCAGCCGCATCATCTGCGATTTCATGTACCGGCAACATGAAAAATGCTCATCATTACGGTGAGAATGTTGAAATTTTAAGCCGAAATAGATAGGTGCCGCCAGTTTTCGTATGTGTTTGTTTATTTTTTGGCATTCCCTCTTAAAAAATTGATTTGGTTAATATTTGCGAGGGGATTGATGAATGACGCTTCTTGTGTATTGAAAAATCACTCGCGATGGATTTAATGCAGTCAAAATGCTAGGAAATTGAACTTCTACTTACAAAGGCATCTTTTACAAAATTATCTTATATTTCCTTCTCTCATACAATCACATTCGATATATTCATGTGTCCAATACAAACGAATAGAGAGCGCGAAATAAGTTGAATATTCATATTTGAAAATATTTCAGTTTATTTCAATGGGTTTCGGAAACTGCATTCGATTTCCATCCATTCTTTTTGAACTAGCGGTTATTTCGATTAAGGTAACATTTATGTCATTAGAAAAATGATAGAAAATTAGTTAATTATCTCCGCTGAACGAATATGGATCGATTTAACTGCGTTACCGCTTCTGAGTGCCTGGTTTTAAATGTCCCTGATTTTTATCAAGGCGCATTTTCATCTCAGCGGGTACGTTAACAAGCAAAATTGCAGTGTTTAGGATTCGGAAAACCCACACGTAATTGTTGAGAAGCCAATGCATCCACAGAGATGCACCGTGTGGTGTGGCTTTTAGTCTGGCATTATCGGTCCATTTTTTTTTGAAAATGATGAAGGAAGTTGCATTATCGCAAATGGTGAGCCATGATAACTGATTAGTTGCGGTCTCAACTTACAGATATGGACCTAGACGACCATTTGATTCCAACAAGATGGCCCTCCATGCCACACAGCCAATGCTACCATCGATATTTTGCACACAAAATTTGAAATGCATGTAATCAGTCATTTTGGAGATGTGAAATGGCCGCCTCGCAGCTTCGATTTGACTCCGTTAGACTATTATTTATTTGTGATAAATGTTATGCTGATAAACCAGCAACGATTGAAGCTCTAAAAGATAATATTCGTCGAACCATGGCTGAGATATTGCCTCAAATAGTCGAAAATGTGCTTAAAAATTGGGTTGACCAAATGGAATACTTCAGGGCAAGCCGTGGCAGAATAAAGAAAAAAACAAATTTAAAAATTTGCACTAGTTTTTTATATAATCCATACTTTAAAAAGAAACCAGCTAATGGACCACCACTTTACACCATCAAATTCGGAGTTATTTTCCCCTAGGCTCGAGATATGGTAGCTGACAAATATTTTTGAAATTTTTCAAATTTATCATACTTTTATTCAGTATGAATTGCGAGTATTGTTGTACAGCAAAACTTTACTCATAAATTATATTCGGGTGGAATTTCTAAGTCAAAATGTTGAAATAAAATGTTTTTTATTTTTAAAGTGAAATTGAGAAAATTGAAACGAGTTTACGAAGACGCTTGAAATCAAGCAATTGTTTCGATTTGATATTTATGGTTACGTGTGAAGTGTACACTTAATCTCGGATCATATCAATTAATAATCAATTAGATATAATATTAGATATTGACTTCTGATTCAAAAAACTTTTGGGACAGAGAACAAATATTCTATGTGACTGCTGTGGACACAGCGCTATACTCGTTTGTGTTCGTAACATGTTCTAATTAAACAAATAATAGAAAAAAAGCAATTTTGGTTGGAAAAAGAATAATTCACTTTGAAATAATTCTCATTTGAGTTATTTTCCAATTTAAACGTGTAATTTTACTGAAACTTGGCAACGTCAGAAATGAGCATTTGAACGGTTTTCCGGGTTTTGCTATTGTCAATGCAAAATTGTGCTGTGCGTATCATTGTAATACAGTCGAAAGTTGCCTGCAGCCACACTACGAATTCGACTATTTACAAATTGTTGCGTATGACATCGACAGGTCAGCTGGTAGATTTACGTCAAACCCAATGAATAAAGTATCAGGGAAAACAAACGATGACAATAGTCAAACAGAAAAGATAGAGTAATTTTCGTTCAACTTATCATAATTTGGAATGGAATATTGTTTGCTTAAAGAGGTCTGCTTCAAAATCGATTCGTAATAAAACCGTGCAAATTAAAACACCAGATTCTATTGCGGCAGATATTAACAGATCCCGCGCACCATTTTTGTCTTTTTTGCTGTAGGTTTTGTTATCCGATGAAAATGAGTGAATGATGTAAACATATTGGAGAACACATCTGCAAATATTTGTGATAGAGCAAGCAAAAAGCATTTTCGTTGACTGTAAAAAGAGGAATACAACATAAAACGGCTACAAAAATCCTTCGAATTATGTTCGGTAATTAAAATACGAAGTAGCAAAAAAAATTATACGCAGTACAAAAATAAAACAATTAGTGATAACATTTAGTCGCGTCAAAAAACAAACACAAAATACGCCAATACCGAAATGTTCCAATTGACAACAGAGACGACATAACAGTCATACGTGTGAATAATGTGTTATTTCAAAATATTTCATTCGGGCCATGAGTTGCAAGTGGTGTCTGATCAACCGATCATTAATATCATCAAAATTGCATCACACAATGACCAAATTTTTGTGCTGACAACGGGCAAGCAACTATTCTATGGAACAGGCAATACATCCCAAACTCACATTCAATTTGAGCTCATACGCGAAGACGTGATCGATGTGGCTTGTTCGGTAGATTCAATCTATGTCGTTGATGAGCATGGAGCCGTACAGCACTGTCCACTCATGGCTTTCGAATTTGACAAGCGATGGAATGATATTCCGATAATGAATTGTAAGTAAAATACAGTTGATTTTAAAACAACATTTTTGTGTTGATCAATGAAGTTGGAATTCACTTATCGGATTTTCCAAAAATGTTAGATGGTGCCATTTATGAAGGTGTCACTTCGAATGGCGGCAATGTGGTGCGTGTGCTGGAAGTGAGCTGCAACAATGACGGTGCCTTATTTGTGACGGCCGATCGTGAGCTGTACGCAATGGGTGGCTTCAACAATGTGTGTACCTCCGATCAACCGATAAAAGTGCCACAATTCATCAATTACGAGATTCTCCAGGTGGCTATGGGCAAACATTTTGCTGTGATTTTATCGCGAAAGCGTTCAACGCATGCCTACACAACCACATCACATACGAATCATATCGATTCGTCTAGCTGCGATGAATCCGTCAATTCAGCTGATAATTCGCTTGCTGGTATTTCAATAGCCGAAAATGATTGTGAAAGCCTTGCCTCGCATTTGCCCGAATTACATGACAACAATTCATTGTGTAGTGTCAATTTAAATCAATTTAAAACGGCCACGGTGAATACGGACACTGGGAGCAGTACACCCGAGCATTCGCTTCTGTTCGACGTGGAGCATGCTGTTGGAAAATTGATGAAAGTTCCGATTGGTCAAATTCAAACGCAGGTTTGGTGCTTCGGCAGCATCAATAATCAAGGTCAGCTGGGTGTCGGTGATCATGTAAAGCGGATGAATGCAGTTGAAGTGACCAATTTGCGAGATCAAGGTGTCATACAAATTTGCACGGGCGATGAACACACGGCCGCGCTCACACTCGATGCCCGATTATACTTGTGGGGTGACAATTCCAACGAACAAATATCACATTGGCTGGAAAAAGAAGATTGCAGCTCACCAAAGCGATTCTATCGAACTGAACAAAATATTTTTGGAATGCAATGTGGTGCTCAAAGTACATTCATTCTCACGAACAATCTCGATCGGCTGGAGCTCAGTCGAAATAAGCATTTTGCTAGCATAAACATATCGAATGAATGCGACGAAGACTATCAGCGACATCAATTGGACTATTTATTTCTGGCTAGCAAGCAATACTTAATCGTTGGCACCGCCTTCCGAAAATTACGATTCGAACAATATCTGAAATTTGAACAACAATTTCTGCAAGATATTCTGCAGAAGACGCGGCCTTGTGTTGAGCACTTTTTGCGTACGCTAAGCCGTAATATCAATATTAAGCATCCACAACTCTATCGACTATTCGCGCAACAGTACAATAGTATAACCGAGCTATCAGGCAAGAATATTGCAACCATATTGCAATTTGCGTGCGAAAAAAGCGATTGCACAGCAATCGCATTTATTAGGTATCACGTGGAATTTATTCATGTATTTCGACAATATGCAAAATATTATTGCGAAACAATTTGCTCAGATGATTTTGCGCGAGCCAGTCAAATGATTGTTCCGAATGCGGATTTTACATCGAAATTTTCGATCCCCTTGCAGCACACATCGAATTATGTGGATTTCATTCGCCAGCTTCTCGAAAGTCACGCAACCGAAAATGATATGCTTCGAACGAGTCTCAGCCAGTGGGAACAATTTCGCCAGGATATTGATGAAATGTTGAAATTAGCGAATTCAACTATCATATTTTGGGCGGCAAATCAAAAACACATTCCAAGTACACTGCAATTACCCGAACGCCGTTTCATTATGGACTCAAAGGAATTCCCATTGAAATTGTTACCATCTAGCCGATTCAAATCCAATTGGTTCATTTTATTCAATGATGTGTTCTGTCACTGCACCGGCAGCAGTTCATCCCTGAAACAATATTCACTGAAAACCGTCTGGATCAGCGATGTGGTCGACAAAGATGTCTCGCCATCGTCATCGTCATCTTCGGCATCCACCGTGCGAAAATATGCAATTAAAATAATAACGCCCGAAGAGCAGTTCCTAGTGAGCGCACCATCGAATGACATAAAAGTGCGTTGGTTGCAATCATTCGAGCGGCAAATCAAAGAAGCATTGGGTAAAGTGAATATTACATCAAATTTGTTGCGACGAACTACGTCATACACATTCAGCGATAAACATCGTGTTTATGCAATGTGCAAGTACCTTGGCCAGTGGCACTATGGTAAGATGCACGGCTTGGGTTGCATTGAATATCCAGACGGACGAATATACACTGGTCAAATCAAATTGAATTCGATTGAAGGCTACGGCCGCTTGACGATGCCAAATATGGATTGCTATGAAGGACGATTTCTGGACGGAAAATACAGTGGTTTCGGAACGCTCGAAACGCTTCAATCGAATGAGAATTACGAAGGTTACTTTAAGAATGGCCTAAAAACCGGCTTTGGCGTGCTCATCGACAACAATCGCACGCACATCGGCGATTTTCTGAATGGGTCGCCGTCTGGATATGGCGTGCTCGATGATTCTGAAAGTGGTGAAAAGTACATGGGCATGTTTAGCGACGGCCATCGCAGTGGCCACGGATTCTGTATCACTGCCGATGGAACGTATTTCGAAGGGAATTTCACTGACGACGATTTAAATGGTATTGGTGTGGCAATGTTCACCAATGGATCGTACTATGAAGGCGACTTAAGCATTCATGGACCGAGCGGCCGTGGTACTTTATTCTTGCCTGTTGAACAACTGCAAAATGACGTACACGTCGATATGGACAATCAAAAAGCAACAATGCGTGGCAGTATTTTATTCGGTTCTTTAAGTGGAAATTGGGAAAATGTGAAAATAAATAGCGCTAACATTTTAGTCAGCCAAGAATTTGGCAAATATCCGAGTCATATTGGTCAACAGCAAAACGATTTATCGAGTCAAAATAAATGGTCATCACTTTTTACGGATTGGGAGCACGACGTCTTCGGCACATCAATCAATGAATTTAGCGACGCGAAAAAATTGTGGATCAAAATCAGCGAGTATACGGATATGATTAAGCAAATGGAAGTGCTGAAATCAACCATATCGACATCAGCAATTTTGTACAAAAGTGGAGGTCAAATGAACAAAGTGCAACAACAGCAGTCATCACAATCCGCATATTTTTTGAAGGACACCAGCAATCAACACGAATTTCAAGTACCAAAATCGCTGAGTTTGAGCCGAATAACGGGAAGAAATTACAGACGCAATTTGCTAGCAGTTGAGAGAGCAAAGTCAATAAGTAATGAATATTTAAATAATGCTGTAAACTTTTCGTCGGACAATAAAAGCATCGATAACGAGAACGCCACACATGATGCGAAAGGGAGTAACACGGATGATCGGTTTGGACTATCAGCCACTTTCAAGAGTCCGATTCCATGTTTTGGCATTTCAAAATTAGATGCAAATGATCTGCGAATGGTCCGCGATCATCTGACGAAAGCATTCAAAGATCAGTATCATCCATTGGGCATTTTAAATTCAAAAGTCTCTTACTGCTTTTACACTTCGTACGGATGCTGGAAAGTGAAACCGATAGCAATTCTTTCGACTCATGCAATGCAAGAATGGGGAAGCATATCCAAGCGCATATACGATATTATACGGAAATTATTTCCAACTCTACCCGAAGAATATGGCACGATGGATGAGTAAGTTTTGTATTATTTTCTCATTATTAATTTCTTAATAGATCAAAAGAATCACCGAGTTGTAGTAAATGGTAAAAATCCATTACGAGAAACAATCTATTGTTTATTATGAACATGAATTTAACAATGGATTCCATAAACCATCGAGATTATATTTAATTTCAGTTATCGCTTCAGTTGTTGTTATTGTTGTTGTTGATTTTGTTACATCTTTTGACCGATAAAGATTTTTAAAGTGAAAATGGGGAATTTTATAATGTATACAGATTTCTCTTTGGCTCCGTGTCTACTATTGGAAGACCCGATTTACCGCCAAATTTCATGTGCAAAATCAAATAATTTTTCAGTCAGAAAGCCGGAGAAGTCGCACCTCGTAGACTTCTTGAGAATAACAACTCTTACAAATTGTTCTTAATTGTATAAATTTGTTAGTTGCTAGTCGATAGACATGTCAGGAGATTTTATGCACAATCTATCAAGTTTTGGAAAATTTGTCTTCATGACTTCACTTATATTTAACATTGGATTTAGATTTATCGATAACCACGTCAAATTTTCGAATTATGAAAGATTGATGAAACTAATCAATTCGATGGCATTTTCTAACATATCCAACTGATTTAAGTTGTTCAATACTGGTAAATATGCTAAACCGGTTAAATTATTATGATATATTATCAAGAACCTTAATACAATTTCGGGATAAGCCGTGATTGAATTTATTTTATTGAACTGTGCATGAATAGTTTCAACATTTTTTGGACTATTTAAAGTTGAAAAACCAACAATTGGATAGTTCTTATCTACTGATAATATTTCGAATTACAGGAAATAAATCGAATAGATTAAAGTTATGATTTTTATTAACATACAAATTGTATAATTCGAAATGATTTTGGCTGAATAATTTTCAGACTGTTTTAGATTTAAATAAACGCAAATATTCATTATGAGGAAATAGATCGGAATGAATAATTTGGATTTGATTTCCTTGCAATTTTTGTCACCAAAGCTACTAGCGCTTCGAAAACGTCCCTAGGTAATGCGGTGGTTTGATTGAGTGGCAGATCTAAAACATTCAATTTCGGTAAATTTTTGAATGTATTGTGTTTAATTTCCACAATTTTATTGTTCGATAGAATCAACTCGTCTATTAATTTACAATTTTTGATAAGCGGCTTGGTAACACTGACAATGAAATGTTGAAAACATTGATTATAGTTGTGCATTGTGCTTTGTATTTACATATGTGTTCAACGTGAAAGATGATACATTATGATTATGAAGATTTCTTCTGGTTCATATGATGCTGATGATGAAATGAAATAGAAAATTATCGCAACTATTCGTTCACTTTAGCGAGTTAATACTTTACATTTCGAATATTATTAAAAAAAAAAATACTCGAGTATTACCATTGGTTATAATACCAGTATTATGAAAAGCCAAGACTGGTATTATGATCGGTTATAATATTCGTTATGGCGAAGTATAACCATAGCGAATATTATGATTGATTATAACAACAGCATTTGGGTTTTCATAATACCGGTATTATGATGAATCATAATACTCGAGTATTTTGAAGTATTATAAATATTTAATACTAATACTTAATACTCAGTACTATGTTGTTTATAATAATAACACATGTCATAATACTGAGTATTAAGTATTATAAATTGTATTACAATACCAAAACATGAATCAAATTCTCAGAATCAACCCAGCTCTCGCTACCATATAGTTGGTCTGAAGATTGACCCGTGAATCAACATCTTTGTTTCTGTACTCCATTCACGTTAATTAAAAAGGTGTGATCTATGTGGCGCTACTACTTTATTTCCATTAACCATACGCTGTTCCCAGCTGTAGAGTAGTGGTTAGCGTGCCGGCTTTGCAAGCATGGGGACGTGGGTAAGACGCAAGCATGGGGAACGCTAAGGTTGTGTTATTGGGTATTTCAATATTCAATACACCACCGCAAAAAAGGTAGTAGCCATTCATGGGCCCGAGCATTCGAATGCGGTGCAGTCGTGCCCTGCAAGCCCCTCACCAATGTATTCGAATAATAGTTCTCATGCTGGTGGTATTCATGAAATACGAAAAAAGACTGAACACACCTGAATGATGATGATGATGATGATACGCTGTTCAAACTCTTTATTAAGCTTGTCATCTTCCGAAAAGATGCAACCCGAATATTTGAAGTTTCCCAAGTGTTCCATCAAATTCCTAAGAAACATTAAATAAAATAAATAAATATTTTCAAATGGAAGAGAGTACAGAGCAAAATAAAGTTCGGTTGCTGTAAAAGCCACGTTACCTGATGATAATACCTAAAAAAAAGACAAAGAGACACGAACAAATATTGATTTTCTAAAGAAAAAATGGCAGTTGCCATTATTATTATGAATATATTTAGAACAGTTTTTTACTTTTGCGGGATTTTTCTTTCGGTTAAATATATTCTTTGAGCTTCGTTTTTGGGCTCAGAAGATTTTTTTTTTCTGAGCAATCATAGAATACCAAGCGTACTGTAAATTAGTTACTTGAAAATGGAAGAATTGGACGAGGAAAAAAAAACCGAAAAACATATTTCATATGCAAAAAATGAGCACCAGAAGCATTCAATAAAAGTTTTCTGCTTTCAATTCTATTTTTTATTCTTCAAAAAAATACACTTGGTTGAAATTCATGCCTAAACTATTGAAATATTTATGTTCACCCATCAATGAAGTGTCAATTATTTGCGGTGCAGTATCTGAATTTGGGTTGATATGGTAGGCTCGTCAATGTTTCTTTCCATCGCTTAGCATGATTATAGATGCACAACCGGCTGTTTACTTCCATTCCGCCCAACATTTGGGCGCTTCGTATCTCTGGTGCAAACCAGAAGCGTATCTTTCGATTCTTACTTTTGGTTTTTTAACGTGTTCACGTATAGCATCTCTCATTATTAAAATGCACATGCAGCTATTATACGATACCAATTTGTTGTCAAACTTATTCGGTAAGCGATCTTTAATACATTTACCCCAGAATCTCTCAAGTTTGTTTTCCAAACATTTGTTTATTCTTTGGTCATGGAAGATTTTGCTAAGTGTGTCTCTCACAATTTCATCATACGATCTAGAATACAAAGACTTTTTTTTAAATTAAAGTGAACAGAAGAATGACAGACAAAGAAGTGATATTTAGAAAAAAATTGAACGGTTCTCGAAACATTTGGAATGTAGGCTAATTTGTTTCATGTATTTTCAGTGAATTTATATCACATCGCAGCTTATTATATCCGATTCTTCTCTCGGAGGGTGTGTACTCGACATTATTTGTATTGTACGCAAATAAGTGCAGCAAGCGAGACGAAATCTATCGACAACGCATTCAACTGAGTGAAAAAAAAACCGATACTGAACTAATGATCCACTTGAAATTATCCAGGTTGGTTAAAGCAATAATTATATTCGGTGCGAATGCAAAATTTTTCACGCATTTGACAGATTTTTTAATTATTTTCCGCCATTTTTATGAATTTATTTGACATAATCAATTTATCTATTTCCAGCAAATATCTGTTGTTGATCAGCAATGACGAATTCTCGCAAGCAATAGCTACTTTGCAACAGGTTAAAGAAAAATTTTGCCCGCGTGAAATGTTGCAATTAATCGAACAAACATTTAAGCACGTCGAAGCAGCAGCCGAAATGGTATCGAAATCAAATGACAATTTCGCGGAAATATCCAGAGAACAGCCAACCGCCAATGTGGATGACTCGAGCACCAAATCGCCAATCGTGCAATTAAATGCAGATAACATGATGCCATTAACAATTTTTCTGTTATTACGCGCAGCAATACCACATCTTGGTACTGAAATACTCTTGCTCGAAGATTTGATGGGACCTGACTTTGAATTTGTTATGAATGGCTTTGCCGGCTATTGTTTCACAACAATCAAAGCGGCTTACCAACACATAATCAATGACACATTTTTACAATAATACACACAAAATCATTATTTGTTTTTTTCCTTATGAATTAATGAGCGCTTTAGTATTGTGATAATCTGAACATGACCATAAATATCAGCGTGCACGCTGATGAACACGTTTAGACGAAATCCAATGAAATTCCGAACAAATCAAATTTAAATGAAATATATATTTTAATGCGAGAGGGGTATAGAAAATGCAATAATCTAATATTGAATGCGGAATAAAATTCAAATTTGAAAACTAAATTGTTCGTTCAAATTTCACGCGAAATTCAAAAATATAAAGATTTGTTTTAATAAAAAGAAAACTGTAAACTGAATATATTTTCATTGCACGACATTGGATTTGTATTGATTGTTCGTAAGATGAATGTCCATCGTTCATAGAACAAGATAAATCATCCCATTTTTCGATGTAAAATCATTTAAATGTGTGCCTTGCATATATTTGTTTCCTAGATAATTGGAACAGGACATTGGATTTAGCTTAATTCAAATTAATTGAAAAAATGAAAAAATCAGTTTTTGTTTTATTCAATTTGCAGGTTTGTGTGTGTGGGGGGGGGGGGGAAGGGTTGTAATTAACTAATTGGATTATACGAAAGTCATGTAAATGGACCTGTTTGATGCGAATACAATGGATCTGATTGTACGAATGGCTGCATAGCGTACACATGCAACCCGCATGCTGCTAATGTTTCAAAAAATACTATGCTCATGCAAACGTAAATTATATGTAAAACTGCGAGTGTTTTTGAATGCGAATATGTAAGACATCATTGCATTTTGACAAACATTTAAAAAAAAATAAGGAAAATTGATGACATTTCGAATTTTCATTTACATTTTTGGAAGTTTGTTATTTTCCATCGATAAATTCATAGAGATGGTAATCAAATCTCATTTTTCTTTGGTTTTTAAAAGCACATTGCATGCGAATTTCAGATTTTGAAAACGAATGTGCCATATCAAGAACGGTTAAGTGCATTTTATTTTCTCAAAAGTTCCCAACAAACTGGGAGACTTAAGTCAATTTGATTATGGCTTCTCACAGCCGCGTATTTAGTGCAAACATTTCTGTTGGATCGAAAATCAAAAGCAAGCAGCTGTTGAGGTAATTAATGCATTAATCGTTGATGCATTATTTTAGCTGGAAAATCTGATGCATTAACAGGAAATCAATTGAATAATTAACGATTATTGCATTTTTCAGAAACGTCAACGTTAATACATGATTCTTTAACATGATCATTAATAATAATGTTGCTTGCTTTTTGATTTTTCATCACAAACTCTTATTAATGCGTTAATTTTGGATTCAATGTGGTAGCAATTTCCACACCTGTGTAAAAAGGCAACTCAAATTACAAGCACAAATAAAAAATTTCAGAGATAAACATGTGATAAAGTGATCAATCAACACCGCAATCAGAGGGAATAGAAACAAATTTATTTGCTCACACAAAACGCCGCTTTGAAAACAGTCTATGTTTCATCCAACAAAAAACTCATGTAAAACTTATAATTAGGTTTTTCATGATAATGTTTTTAAGATAAAACTCTGCAAACTTTGAATTTTTCTTCGAGTCCTATTTATTTTTTAAGGCTTTTGTGCGGCGTGTAACGCGTCCACAAAATAATCCGGCTATGAAAGTGAATCCGACGAATGAGAGGAAGAGAACGAAAAAGTATTTGTTCGATGGCGATGTTGCGACCTGAGAGTACAGCTGACTCAAATCCTCTGGCTGCACCAGCTGCAGAAAATGAAATTGGAATAATGAATACAACTTAATATTTTTGAATTGCATATGAAATTACCATAGCAGCATTTTGGAACATTTCCATTCGTTTTTCCAGCTTTGACTTGCATTCGGGCTCCAGCGCTTTCGATTGATCATTTAAAATTGTTTGCAGACATCGGAGTTCTGTAAAGAAAAAAAGGAGGAATATTGTGATGGAATCTAAAAATAATTGATGTTTTAGCAAATACTCACGTCGTCCATTGCCACTCTTAACACTCGAGCAGTATTTTAGGAGGTCGACAGTGCAGGAGCGCTGAAGCAACGGATCCACATGGATATCAGCTTTGGCCTCTTGAATTAATAGTGCTACTTCGAGTTTGCACTCTTGACTGATGATGCGCTCATTCAAGAATGCCATTTTCAGACACTCTTCAACCTCACCTTGTTCGTCGACATCGTCGCTCGGCTTGCATATTATTTGAATCTCTGGCTTACACACCGTTTGCAACAATGGATTCAGTTTGTAATTTAATGCTTGCTCGTGTAATACTTCTGTCATTCGCTCTTCACAATGCGGTGTCAATTTACCTTCTCGGAATTTTTCTTTTAAACACGTTACCACTTTTCCGTTGAGCTCCTCATTTTGTTTGGCAGTTGCTACAATTTTTGTACAATATTCAGCGATATTCTTTTTGCACGCTTCTTGCAGCAACGGATTGAAGCGATAATCCGTATTTTGCTCAATCATTCGATTGATCACTACCAAATGACAATCGGTATCAAATAGCATCTCATCTTTGTGCACCTTTAGGCAATCCAATATTTTTGATTTTTCAGTATCGTGGCAGTATTGCCGAATCATGTTGCGACATTTGCTCATTAATGTGTAATCGGTCGAGCTGTCTGTTAATTCTGACTGTTTGATAGAGAAGATCGCATGACGACAATCGGCACCCAATCGATTCGAATTCGTTTGCAAACATTCCAAAACCTGTGACGAATATTATAATTACTATTCAAATTGAGACATAAACTATTGACAAAAGTGTGCGGTCCACCTGTCCAGCACCATGTGGCACATCTCCGCATAGTCCCTTTATTTCGTTTCGGCAAGCACTTTTTAGCTTTGGATCAAACTCGATGTTTTCACGTTGTTGGAAGAGTTGTGATCGAATTTGCTGTCTGCACTCTTTCGAAACGGAATGCAGTTGACTTTTTAGTGTATCGTTGCGAATTACCTCGCTGAAAGCAAATTTTTGATAAGAAATTATAGTTTCGATTGATTCTAAATGTATCTCCCAACCTCAAGCAAGCGACAACATCGTTCTTCGTATTGCTGTTTGGACAAAATCTGATTACATATGGACGACAGGCCTCCTTGAATTTGTATGAAAAATGATAGTTTTGCAGCGAGATGATTTGATAATGTTCCAGTGCTGCTCGACATTTCAAGTCTTGTCGCATATCGGGCTTATTTTTATTGGCGATCAGACATTCGATGGTATCGCCATTTTCATGATTTTCTTTTTCGCAGTACCGATCCATCGCTGGTCGACAGTAGGTCATTATAATCGGATTCAGTTCAATATCGCCGGCTTCATTTTCCGTGAATTCAGACACAGCTTTTCTACATTCCGACTGCAATTTGGCCAGATTGTCTTGGAGGCATTGCATTTCTTCTCCTTTGCCCGTTTTCTCCGAACACAAATCTACCAAATCGTCCAGACAAGCATCTTCCACTTCAGGTATCAACTCAACCGATATTGCTCGACGTCGCATCGTAAACTTCAATTCCTTTAATTTTTTGATGCGATTTAACAAATGAAGCTTATCATTAAGTATGAACATGATCCTTACCTGCAAACAGGCCGGTTTGAGCTGGACTTTCTTTTCCGAACTGTAAGCGACGCGATACAAGCAGGGCAAGATAAGTGGTTCACGATCTGGATCCATTTGATCTGAATTCACATCAGCCCATGTCTTTTTCGCGTGACAAATATTAATGGCGTCTTCCTTGCAGTTTCGATAGAGTTGTGGGTCCAACTTGAAATTCCGTGCCACAAAGTATTGGATTTGCTTGAGAGCGTTTTCGCAGTCTGGCTTCATGAATTTCGTGCCGATTTTGTCTTTCAAGCAAGACATCACGCGCGCATCGCCTCCTTCCGTTTCTGAACATGCAACTTCAACGACCGGTGTGCATGCTTTCCGCAAAATCGGATCAACTCGCCAGTCTTCGCCGATGTCAGTGACTTTCATAAGCATCTCAAGTGCTATATTTTATCAGAACAGAATAATTAGATTGATATTCTCGAGATTAAGTTCGATTGAATTCGTTCTATACCTCGTTGGCACCGTGCAGTAACGCGACGATCCCGTTTTCTCTTCCCCGTTGCACTTTTCATAAGACAATGTATTGTTTTACCGCCACCGGCTTCCAAATCATTGCAGAATTTAGTAATATCATCAGCACAATCGCTAAGAATTTCCGGTGACATTTGATAGTCTTCCATTAGGAGTTTTCGATGATCAAAAATTTCGGCCAAACATTCGGGAGATATTTTTGTGTTATTTTTATGAGCTGCCTCAAGACATAGCAGTATCTGTGCTAATCGTACATCTTTATCTTCAGAAACACCGCGACGACAGTGGTTAATTTTGATATCTTCTTTGCATGAACGCGCCAGACCCTTGCTTACTTTGTAATCGTGTGCAATGATTTTGTAACGGCGTGATAATTGTTCTTGACATGATTTTGACATGAGTTCATCATTTTTATGTAGCAATAAGCATTTGTAGATTTGCGCTGGACGAACATTAGCACACAAACGAACCACATCTTCGCCGCATGCAGAAAATAGTGGCCGATCCAATTTCACATTTTCCGCTTGCAATTCCGAAAGATGCATGATTCCTTTTTTACATTCTTCCGTTAATGTATCGATGTGCGCTTGGAGACAAGCTAATGTTTCACCTTGAGATAGAACATTTTTGTCCAAATGGAACCTTCCGCACGCATTCACCTCGATATCACTGGAGCAATCGCGTACGAACGTCGACACAAACCGGAAGTCAGAAAAAGCCACCGCTTCCAACCGATTCACCAAATGAATACATGTTGGCTGCTTGATTTCCTCTTTCTTATCAATCAATTTGGCGAGTGCCTTGCCCAATTCGTTGGTCGCTTGCAAATTCATTGAATTCAAAACTAACTGGCATGGCTTCTGAACAATCTGAAGCACAGTTGAATCGTTCATCATATTTGCTGCGTATTAAAGACAGACAATTTCAATTAAATCGAATTAATGTGAAATATATCATTATTACCGGTGTGCGTCCAAATCGCATGCTGACATTCATCGGATAAATTTTCAATTTGATTCGACAAAAATGTCTGAATGCATTCCAATACCGGTAAATCATCGGCTCCGTCTCGCAAACTCGTGCAAAAATTGCGTATTTCGGGACATTGCTTTTCGTCAATTAAACGCGGGGATACTATAATTGCTACTGCCCTTTTATTCCGTTGCGATACAACATTATTGAATGAACTTGGATGTAAATTATCACTATGTGAGATCATTCTACTAATTACAGAACTACTATTATTATTGCCAGAGGTGCTTATTGAATTTCTTGCACCTGAAGCGCTAATGACCGGTTGAACGAAAAGAAACCAGCAAAAATGCAGCCACCACCAAAACAATTGTTTCGATTGCATATTTTTCATTTTATTGCTTTCACTGTGGTTAAAATACAATGGGAAATGTTCGATGCGAAAATAAATCGGCGTTTCAAACAAAAGAAAACCATTAGAGGATCCAATTTATGACACTCAATAAATAAATGGAAATCTTTGTGCTAAACAAATTTGCACTTTACCAATATATTTTTTTCTAAAATCCACTCATTCTAATTACGTTCTACATTGTTTTTATATTTTCTATCGCCAACGAAAATGCATATCTCTCGCGTTAGGATTATCAGTCTTTTTTAAGTACACCCATTTCTTAACACCAAAATCGTGATCAATGTAAATACATTTGTTTTTAAATGCATTAACAATGCTCTTATGTTATTCTCTTTACATTCGCATCATTTGGATGCTTTACATTAGCTGCCTATATAAATATATATATGTATATATGGCGTTCGTTTGCGGCTTTAATTTAAATGCCGAGACAATTTTGATAAAAAAAAACTAACACTCAGAACATTCTATCAACGTGGTTATGTGATGGGTGCGTTCATCGTGTGGTTTGTATCATGACAATTCATTATCAGTTGACAGGCTTTTGCCTTGTGATTATTGGATGATTTTCTGCTTCATGCAATTATTGCCGGCGGAGAGAAACTTACTGACGCGTCAATGCGTTGAATTGTCGACTTTGGGACTTTCAAGAGAAAAACACTTGATAAGATGTTTGTTTGGAAAAAGGTCCATTTATCAGATTCATCCCATTTTAAACATCGAACATCTGTCTAAATCTATTAAGAGCAGGTAAACTAATCGATAGTCATTTTAAAAGAATGAACTAATTAGTGTTTTTGAGACGGGAAACGTTTTAATCCGATTTTTATTGTCTTTGTTAAGATGAAACTAACGGCTGAATTTTGGTGCTGCTCAGAAATTGACCTGAAAATGAACGACCTCTCTGAGAGAAGTGGCAAATTTTGCTGCACGTACGCCATTTTGTCCCTTGCTCATTAGGTATAATCCAAATGGGCAGGACAAAGACCGATATCTGCTTCGTTATAAAAGAGAGCATGTAGCCTCAAAACCGCATAGTTAGATTTGACAGTCAAGCGTAACATGCTCATTTTGGTGCGTTAGTAATAATTCAAATCGATGTCAATATAAACAAATAACTATTTTCATATTATTGAAATTTTGCTGTGCGGTTTATTTTGTTAAAAAACTTCGATCACATCAGCATTTAAACACATCAATATTCAGTCAGTGCATTGTAAATTTCCATTTAGAAGAGTTGTCAGTATTTTTTTACTAGTGACAATACGGTGCGGCGTAAAAACATAAACAACGTACGAAATCACACAAAATTGTTTAGTAAACAAATAAAAACCATCGAGATTTTTAAGCGAAAAATTCGTGTGATAAGTGGGCAATGAATATTTTATTTGTTCATTCAATGGAATGTCAAAGTTGTAAATAAATATTGGGCGTTTGTGTGAGACTTTATAGAAATTCTTATCGCCGGCATTTCCGATATGTGTTTTGAATGATAATCGCGGAGCAACAAATATTCATACGTTCATTTATTTATAAATTTAATAAAAATTGAATCTGGACTGAAGTGATTTGTGAAGTTATTTAGATCATAAAGTTGAAAGCGATCGACAGAGAGCTGAAAATTGTATGCGGCACAACGCTTACTTAGATTACAGCCAGCTGATTGTTTTCAAGAATAAATTGAAGTGCCACAAGGAATTGCCTACAATCAAAAAACGCAAAGTAAGTTTTTCTTTTTCGTTCATGTTATTTTGAAATTTCGTTTTCTAATAACGTGATTGATCTACCTGTTTCGTGCATCCCTATTGAAAATATTTCCTCTTGATCATTTAATAAACTTTGATAAAGTCGAGTGAGAGAGATTTCCAACGAGTCGTTTTCAACGATTAAAAGGAAAATTGCGCTATTTCAGCATGTTTTCCATACAGTATACATTTCAAACATCCGCGAAACCGAAATGCATTTGAATCAATGTAATGATAGCGCTACGAAGCACACACCAATTGATACATGGGCTTCGCTGAATTGATGTGTTGACCGAATAAATATAATAATGGAATGGATGGAGAGATAGATGTGAAGCGAAAGAGAGCCATTTAAAACGCGGCACAAACTGTGCTAATAGGCTTTTTCTATATACACAGTATGGAATACTCAATTTTCATACGTATATTCTCAAAAAGCCTCTAGAATGGCTGTCTCATTCTGTTTTCCTTGTTCGTGTATATGCATGAACGCTTTATACCCACACAAACACACACACACACACACACGCATACAGACACATGTCAGACCGTGTATTTTCTCTCTTTTCACTTGCTATAATGTTTGTTGAAATTTGCAGGGAATATCCACATCATTGTCTTTATTCTTTTCACACACATAGTATTTAAGTCATGCCCACACACACACCATGAAATTGCACCGAATTTGTGCTAGACAGAGCGAACAGCCGACCACACGAGTGATTTCCCAATTTGCGTTGTCTGTGTTTACACAAATACGTACACTCATACACAGCAAAACCGACAGTTCAGGCGAACGACAAATGAGAATCGACAGAGCCACAAAAAACGAACGAACAAAAAAAAAACATGTATTTTTGTGTAGTAATTGTGTTTGCTTGCGTACGGTAGTTCGTGTACGAAATATCTATGTTTCGAAAATAATTTTCTTCATTTTGAACAATCGTTGAAAAGAACGAGGAACTCATCTGAGAATATCCACCATATTATACATAATTTATTTTTTGTTCTTTATCATTTCGATTTGATTTGTTTTTTGTGTGTGCATACATTTTTCAAATAGTCACTCTCCGTTCCTCTCTTGCTCCCGCTCGCACTGAAAAATTTGACACAACGTTTTGTTTGAATTTTGGTGTGCGTTTGTGATTCTTCATTTTCGGTTCGTCGTGCACGTGAAATCCTAAATTATGTGTGAATTTTCCTGGACGATTTAAACCTCTGTCGAAATCGTGAGGATTCAAGCGATCCGCAATTTGAAGACGAACATTCAAGCAAAAGGAAAATCAATTGAATGATGAATCTGATGAATTTCATTCGTTTTTCATGCAAAAATTGTAAGTGTTATTGCGCGGCGCTGTTTATCAATTTAACAACCTGAGCGCTGAAAATAACTCGTCAACAAATGTTTACCACCATTGAAATTCTGTTGAGCTGAGAGAGAGTCAAATTATGTAAATTTTTTACGCAATTGAAATTCGCACGTAGCTCTCGATCAATTCAATGTTTTACAATTGAAGAATTGATTTGGTCGTCGAACACGCACGGGTATGTGTGAAATGCACGCGCACACCAAATCCAATTGAATTAGATCGATGTGCAAAATGAAAAGATTTCCGTGAAATTAAAGGCGGTAAAGGATTTTATTACAACAAATACTGTTTGAGTGTTGCATGGAATATGCATTGCTCAATACACGTAATGTGCTCCTATGATCCTCACCGCAACTCATTTACATTTCGATAGAAGTGGCTGAAATATTCTCGCTTGACAAGCTGTGTCGATGCTCTTGTTTATTTCAACGCAACACAAAGACTCTCAAAATGAATAGACAATTCCGTGTCTTCACAAATATTCTTTACCCTTTTTATCGAATTGTGTCAAATATTCTAATGAATTTATTTTTTCTTTTATAGTTTGTAGACTTTAGAAACAACGCTCGAGCAACTGACTGCACTTAAGCTTCATTGACGAAATCATCCCAGACGAATCTTGATTTGTGACGTTTTTTAATCCAGATACCGTCACCCGTCGAAACATATTTATGTTAGCGATAGTACCGCGAGGAGCTAGGAGTATGTGGAATTCAGAAAATCAACGAGGTCAAAATGCCTCGCAACATAATGGCAATGCGACGCGTAATACTGGAATGACATCGGCCATTAGTACGGCTGGACCAAAACCTGAAGATATCCATGCGACCACTGAGCTGGATAAAACGTTGGAACGCTTTAATGTTTTTGAATCAGAGATGGAGTTAAATCACCGCATGGAAATCTTGGCCAAATTGAACACATTAGCCAATGCGTTCATTAAAGATTTGTCGGTCGGTCAAAATGTGCCGGTTGAGACGGCTTCAAAGCTCGGCGGACGAATTCACACGTTTGGATCGTATCGGCTTGGCGTGCATTCACCTGGTGCTGATATTGATGCATTGTGTGTTGCACCACGTAATGTCACACGCGAAGAATTTTTCACATTGTTTACGGAAGTGTTGAAGAAACAGCCAGAAGTGACCGATTGCAGGGCCATTGAGGAAGCCTTTGTGCCGGTTGTCAAAATGAATTTCGATGGCATCGAAATCGATTTGCTGTTTGCTCGGCTGGCACTCAAAGAAATCCCGGAAGATTTCGATTTGAGCGATGACATGCTATTGAAAAATTTGGATCAAAAATGTGTACGAAGTTTGAATGGATGCCGTGTCACCGATGAAATACTCCGACTTGTTCCAATCATCGAAAGCTATCGCTTGGCACTGCGTGCAATCAAATTATGGGCAAAAAGTGAGTATGGAATCGATTACATTTTTTATTTCTTATTTGTTGACTCAATATTTTAAGTGTTGCTAAATTTATGTTCTCTTTTTCTTCCGCAGAACGTGAAATTTATTCGAATTCTTTGGGATATTTTGGCGGTGTCTCTTGGGCAATGCTCGTAGCCCGTACTTGTCAATTATATCCGAATGCAGCTGCCGCAACGATTGTCCATAAATTCTTTTTAGTGTTCTCGCGATGGACTTGGCCCAATCCCGTCCTTCTCAAGCCACTCGAGAATGCGAATCTCGGCTTTCAAGTGTGGGATCCTCGAACGAGCGTGGCCGATCGCTATCATCAAATGCCAATCATCACACCAGCCTATCCTCAACAGAATTCTACATTCAATGTGTCAGCATCAACAAAACGGGTTATACAAATGGAATTCGAACGCGGCTACCAAATAACAGAGGAAATTATGATGGGTAAGGCGCAAGGGAAAGTTTACCCTTTTTAATGTTTCATTATTTGTCATTATTATTCATGAAAATTTGTCTTTATTTTCCCGCAGGTAAAGCGACTTGGGAGAAGTTATTCGAGGAGCCGAACTTCTTTCACAAGTATCGACATTTCCTGGTGCTTTTGGTGAGCTCGCAAACGGCCGAAGATCATTTGGAATGGTGCGGTTTAGTTGAATCGAAAGTCCGCTATTTGGTGGGCAATTTAGAGCGTAATCAATACATCAGTTTGGCACATGTAAATCCAAAATGTTTCGAACGAGCAAAACAGGCATCTATAAATGGTTCCATCACTGATGCAAATGACAAACTGGTCACGGCACCATTCTGTTCGATGTGGTTCATCGGAATGGAGTTTAAGAAAACGGAAAACTTAAATGTCGATCTCACCGAAAGTATTCAGAACTTCACGAATTTAGTACACAAACATGCGACTAGCATCAGCTTACAAAAAGAGGGTATGGAAATTGAGGCTCGACACGTACGCAGAAAACAGCTAAATATGTATCTTGACAAAGACATTCTGAACCGCGAACGGAAGAGTGTGGATTCAAATACAAATGTATCTGCATCGGTGACAAGCAATAAAAAACGCGTATCGGCTGAACAACAACAAAACGAATCAACTCAAACGCAGAAAAGGCAAAGGACTAGTGAATATGTAAGTTACTGACTCGAAATATTCAAATATGTGTTTTTGGCCGACGGACCAAACAACCATTTTTGACGAGACAGTTAAGTTAATCGAACAATCATTTCTATTTGTATAAATTAGTTTGACATAATGGAAAATCCGTCCTTTGATGCGATGAAGAATCCGACAAAAATTAATCTTAGTGGCGAAAATAATGTAAGTAAATGCGATAATAATGCAATAGGTGCTGATGCGGATGTGACCGAAACAACATCGGTATCTCCAATCCAACAGCAGCAATTGAACGAAGCGTCTACAGTCACAGCAGCCACGGCCTGCTCGTGACTAAAATAAAAAATTCTTGTATATTCTGTTTGAAAGATAACCGATGATAACAAAACAACAACAAAATAATCATAACAGCAAAAAAGAAAATCAAAAAAAGCGAAAAAAATGAGCAAAAAATGAGCAAAAAATGAGCAGAAAAATGTTTAGAGGGAACTAAGTTGATTTGAACGTGCGCACCACCAAATGCGAATTAACATACGTAAAACACTCGAGATGAACTCAAGTAAGAAACTTTCAATCATCCACTCACTCGCTGAATGTTCTCAAGAAAGCGGTTTTGACCAAAGGAGTATGCTCAAATCACAAAGCTGGTGGGCTATGGGGCAAAATACTGTCACACACACACACACACAAATCATCGTATACGATGCGGAACAATGCGATTCACCAGAACCAACCACACTCTCGTACCGAACAACCAATCATCGATTGACCTCAGGATTTCGAATATCGTGAACGATATAGACTTGAGATAGAAAGAGAGAGCGACAGAAAGCATTAAAACGTGTATAGATACATTTTCAGAACAGAGAAAATAAACAAAAATTTTAAATCACACAATCACACGCATCAAATTTATACAAACAACTATTTCTAGTTCAAACCATTATATTAGTGTGCGAACAGAAAAAATGAATTATTTTGACAATATCTTCCGCTCCCCGTACGAGAATGAAATATATGTTGCGCCTGTTAAATGAACCTGCCGCGCCCGAATTCAAGGGAATGTCAACAAAAAAAAAAAAAAAAAACATCGAATCATGTTATAACAAGACAAGAGAAACTAATCAGATACAGTTTCAACTTATCTTTTTTTTTGTAAATAGAATTTTAGAATAATCTTTGTTCGGCAGATGATATTAACTCAATAATAATAATAATAAATAATGAATAAGGATGAATTCTCAGCGAATCGTCACCGCTACAACTTAATATTATCAACAAATGGAAAATTGAAAGAAAAGAATAAAATGGACAATTTAACGCAAATAACACACTTTCAAAATTAATCTAGCTATGATGATGAAAAATATGCTCGGTGTAATGCAAGCAATATAAGGTTAATGTATTACAACATTTATCGAGAGTATATTCTTTGGATGAAAATGAATAACCGAACGTTGGATCAGAAACACAAATGCTCTTATTATTGGTGCACATTTTGAATTTTAGCGAATTCACGAATCATTTGAATGCATTAGATACTAAAAAAATCCACTTAGGCAAAAATGAAACATGAAATTTAAGTCGGGCACATACATCTGTTTACAAAATCAAAATTCAAAACAGAAAATATCTCGGTGAACATCTGAACATATTTCTTCTCGAAATCTACAAAATCAGCTATAAACCAGTAATTTCTTTACAAATTAGTTAATAGGTCAGTACTGAAAAAACCAAAAAAAAAAAAAAAAAAAAAAACAATAAATAAACGGAAAAAGAGGAAAAAACAACGACGGGAATATATTTCAATCATTTTTTTTTTCAGGTCCACAATAGAAGTAAAGAACATTCCAAATGTTCAGCATTTGAATTTGTCGATTTTATATTCGAATTTTCAGGTCAAGTGGCATTTTAAAAACCCAAAAATATTATTCTTTCGAGCAACCTAAAATATTATCTGATTCAACTATGCAATCGTAGTTGATTACATGAGGTAAGCCAATGAGCTCAGCTATGAAACGGTCATAGAAAACTCATTCGGCGGATGATAAATAAATATTACAGCATTTGAAGACCCTCGTTGGAGGGATAACAATTTCGTTCTCTCTTACTCTCATCAATATCAAGCTCATTCAGGTTGGCCGCTTTTTTCCAATGCAGCATCCCTCATACACATCCATATACTCTATTTCATTGTGTCTGTGTTAAGCGATTGAGTGCGCAAGCTGTATGAATAAATCGGATGGAACCACTGATTACGATGCTGCAGTGCGTGTGTGTTCGTGTGCTTTTCCCCCCTGAAAATAGGAATAAAAAAAATAACAACGCACGAGCGCGTTTTAACGATATTACTTATCTCATGTGCTGTTTTTCTGCAAATTCATTGAAAGTTGGATGTGTGCAGGCGCACACATAACCATCGACGAGAGGTGGCCAAAGAGAATGCGCTGCTTGGTGTAGTTATTGTAATTTCCAACGCTTTAGTTTTTCAATTCGTTCTCTCTCATAAATTCCCACAAATGACATGTTTCGCCAAATTATTTCGAAATATGTGTGCAAAACTGTGCGATGAAATTTGCCAGGATCGTTTACCGATTCCCATTGGAAATGTGACAATATCTGAAACTACGGTTTATTAAATTAAAGTGTTTGTTTTAAATTCATCTACGAATGCGAGTAAAAAAATCTCGTGTATTTGGGAAAAAAAGAACTTGAAGTTGAATGTTTTTGTTCGGAAGACATTGAAAATTATTATAAATCAGATTGATAGTGGGAAAAACCACTGTTTGTGTTTGTTGCAACAATGGAATGTTCAAAACGTTTAAACTACTTTATTGAATTTGTTTTGGTGGTGAAATTTGCTATCATATTTGGCGCGGTTCTCACAAATGCAGGTATATAGTTCAAGTGCAAATTAAGCGCAATTTTAAGCGTTACAAGATTTGCAAAAATCTATCCATGAAATTTTCATTCTCTTATAGAACAATATAATATAAGCAATGTTCAAGCAGACGATAGTTCGAGTAAATACCTGAACATTCTGTCAAATAATTCGTCAAATGCATCGCCCGAGCTAATCGAATATTATGATGTGGATGATGTGTCATCTGCACCCGATGCCATTTATCCAGATCCATATGCAAATCGACCATTCGACGACACAGAAGCGCTAGCCACCCATCGAAATGCATTAAGAACGAAATTTAATAGACTGCAGGAGTTGAGCCATCCAATGGATGGAATTGATGGAATTGAACGAGTCAAATTGACAACCGGAGCTCCAGACCGCGACGGATTCAGGGGCAAAAGCATCGACTTCAACATTCGGCACACGATGGAGGAATTGAGAAATGAGGATTTGAGAGACCACGATATCATCGACAACATTATGTATATCTATTACGGATCAAATGTGGCGTTACGCAAAAGCTTAGGCGGAAGCATTATTATTGTTGGCACCGTATTTGCATTAGCCGCTCAAATATTGGCGATAGTCTTCACACTTCTGCGCAATCGGTAAGCTAACGCCTAAAAATATGCACAAAAAATGAACTGATCACATGTAATGTTCAATTCCTTTACCGTCAGTCAAATTCGTCGAGTTAACCATTTGTCCACGATTTCATTGAACCTTCTGCTAACATTATGCGCGTCAAATCTGGTGTTTATTGTTGGTGTTCAAACTTCGAAAAATGCATTTAAATGTGAAATGATTGCCGTGCTACTACATTACTTCCATTTATCGACTGCCGTTTGGGGTCTTTGCCATTCATTTTCCATTTACGATTATGTGATCAATGAAAATGTACCGGTCATCAAATACAACAATCTTCTTGCATTCGGAGGTTCAGCCGTATTTGTACTGGTAGGAAAAAGCTCCAAATTTGAATTTCCTGTTTTTAATTTGAACTCATTTCCTTTTCAATCAACAAAATTCTCTTTCTGTCGCAGTTTTCATTTGGTATATCGAGCAATAGCTATGAAATCTACGATTACTGTTGGATGTCGGTGCAAAAATCGATGATTTTCAACTTTATGATTCCAACGTCGATTTTAATAATATCAAATACGATTTTCGGTACGATGACCTTGAGATCGGTGGTCTCGAAGCAGCGACAAGTGATCGTGGAAAGCATCGAAAATATTTTGGACAAATGCCAAAATATCGATGTGACGGTAAATAGTGTGGATTTGCTGACGCCGGACGCCAATTTGAATGCTGATTACATTCCGACAGTGAAATGCTGCGATGAAATGGATAGAGTAAGTGCGAAAAGATTTGCGTTGTAATCAAAATTGAAATATTTATTTATATTTTGTGCAGGTGACGTGTGATAACGGTCTCAGGCCGGTGGATTTTTATGACTCGAAATTCGACTTGGGTGCATTGTCAATTGCGGATTTATCGTTGCAGAGCTCCAGCGATACTCAAGATTTCGCGCAGTTCAAGCGGGCTATCAAATTTTCATTGTTTTTCCAGCCGGCCTTTTCAGTTTGTTGGTTCCTCGGTGTAGTTGCATTGGAAAATCGCCAATCCTGCATAATGCCAGTCACTTTTATCGTTTGTTACAATATTTTGGTAAGTATCAAATCTCAGACGCACAACTAAACAAGCCATCATTTAATTAATCAACAACATTCAGTCAATCAAACTGACATTCAGTTGAATAACGATATTTTACTTCATTCTTTCAGAATTGGTATATTTTATATCGTTTTCCCAACATAAGCCCAATGATAATACCGCCACAGAAATGCAACGAAAGCAGCAATCTGAAGAACAGCAAGAAACTCAGCCAATTCGACAGTAATTTCAGTATAAGTGATGAGGTTAATCAGACGCCCGGCTGTACGGATACGATCCCATTGTTGTGCTCAGTGACTGGCACAAATTCGGTGGCAAATACAATCACAACAACAGGTGGCATCAACGGATCGACTTCAACACAAAAATCATCAAATGTTTGCTTATCTAAGCAGTTGTCTTTAGAGGACATAATTTATAAAACGTCAATAAGCCAATGGGATGCAAGCATGGAGAATATCAATTTGGATTGCATAAGCACGATCAGCAATTGAATCTGGATGGAATCTGGGTAGTAGTGAGAAGTGTGCAGAATGCATAGAGAATTGAAAATCGATTACAGGAGATCAAATGGAATGTGATGAAACGTACATATGAGAAGTATTCTGCCGGTCAACTGTTTTTTTTATTATGATCACACACACACACACTTTATAATAATATTCCACTTTCACCAAACTACACACAAATCACAAAACAAATCTTCATTCGCACATCCATTGGAATATCCGTTCCACAAAGGACGTAGTTATTATGGAATATTATGTTTTTTTCAGACAAATTGTGCCGACAAACCACCGACCGTCATACTTACATTTGAAATTTTAGCTCCCTCTTCTCATTCAACAGAAATCCTAACCGAACAGTTAACTTATAATCAGACGAAATATATGAAATTATTAAAAGAATATTTTAGAAATTTTAAATTGCCAAACTGAAGAAAACAATTAAAATTGTTGTACACACATAGCAAAATTATTCGTGTTTTTTTACTCAAGCATAATAATTTTAAATGGAAATAAATCTGTGTATATTTATAAGAGTTTTTTAAGAATATGGGTTTTGAATTATTGAAATTAATCCGATGACACAGAATTTTAAACATGTTTATAAACAGCATCTAATATTTCTCTGGTTGAGTATCCAGATCATGAATCAAACTAGTACATATTATCTTCTTTCGAAGAACTAAACATTTCAATTCAAGCTCAAAGTTGAATCATTTTTTTTTCTAAACTGAATGAATAGCACACATACCAAAACACACAAATGGACACATTTTTAGCACGGGGAAATGAATAGAAACCCCCAATGATCAATATTGCATTCAGCAAAAAAAAAAAGAATTGTAGAAACAAATAAGAAATTTTAGAATTGTATAGCCAAATGAAGAATCAAAGGCATATGAAAAAAAAACATAATAAAAATAACTTCATTACTTTTTTTTTTCATTTTAATCGCATTTTCAGAAGGCTTTGGATTTTACACCTGTTTTTTTTAGCAATACATATAATTGGTAAAATTTGCGATCGTTAAATAGCTCGGTTTGGCGGAAACCTTGTATCAGTAAAAAATTGTATAAATGGACGAGAGACGATCCACGATACAACAGTATTTGAAAAATTATAATAGACATTTATTAATAATAGACATCATTGACCTATCAAATTGACGTGTATTGTTTCGTACGAGTCATGTCTATCGCAATATTATTGAATGTAAACTAAAATCTAAGCTTTCGTAGAAAGCATTGATTTTGGTGACATTTCACGCCAAGAGTTGTGTTAAAAAAAGCGTTACATATCTTTTCATAGAGAAGGTAATTCATCAGTGATAATTTCACAGCCTTCAACATTGATAGCATGTGTCGCATCTCTGACGTGCTTCATTAGCACTCTTCTAAGTTCATTTGTTGCTGGCTGATTTGCCAATGTAAACAAATCAAGAAAATTTCCATTCGAGCGAAATTCCATTAGAATCAGACCGAAGGAGGCAACAAAACAACTCAATTACGCTACGATGTGTCGTGATAACGCTGTAGAAGATGGTTGAGAAAGCGCGTGTTTGACGACAGTCACACAAATCGTTGAAAATTTATTCCTGATTTGGTATGTTTACGAAAAAAATGCCTGATAAGAAAATTGAAGGAATAATTTTATTTTATCACCTGTTTACCGTTTTCATGTATTATGATAAGAAAAATTTAATTTAAATGTTTTATCTTTAAATTTTATTTTTAGTTACTTTTTCATATTGTTGCCGATTCGAAAATTCAATCACGCTTTCCTTTTATTTTTTCAATTGAATAGGAATTGCATTTTGATCACTATCACTTCATGTTTTTTTGCATAAATTTATTTACAATTTACAATTTACAAAGATATACATTCTTCAATGAGCAAATAAAAATACGTTAATGAAAATGAAGTTCTAAATGTCTGATTTTTCGGCGAAGATATTCTGAAATCAGAAAGAGTGTTTATTTCTGTATTATCTAATTGAAATTAAAACAAATTGTTCATAGTCAAATATAGGAAATCGAACATAAAAAGATTTACATCGTGAGGACAACAACAAATTAATTTACATAGCTCGTGTCGACTGTACTCTCAACACTGTCGGAATATCTACTTCATGCGAAGAATTGAATCTAAATATTAGATATTTCATGTTGCCAACAATCATTTGGCGGCGTTATTGATTTTGCTTGTCCCTTAAAATATTATCGATTTGGCAGAAATCTTCTTCAATCTTATGTCATTTTATGATTGAGTTTGGTACGAATGCGAAGAGCGATCGACAGCCATCTTCCACTTTTTGTATCGTTTTTCGCGATCTTCAGCCGATGCCAGCGGATGGAAAATGTCGTACGCTGTCACTACTCTTCTCGTTCCCAAGCTACAAAATGGATCGAAAATAAGTTGGCGATTGTGATTACGTAATTAGAATATTCAGTTTACCTGAATAAAGATTCATTTTGAAGGCAAAATACGTCCATGTGTGTTGTATACGCGGCAACAAGTGCAACACCGAGTGCAGTCGTATCAAATACTTTCGTGCGGTCTAAAAATGTCAAAATTTCATAAAATGTTTCCGTAAAATTGAAAGGACATCTATTGCTGCAGAACTGAGCTAAGTTATGTGACTCAGCCTACATCGAAACTTTAAATTTTCATATACTTACAAACTGGCAATCCGCTGAGATCGGCTTGCAATTGCATAAGAAGATTATTTTCGGTCAACGGACCATCGACATAAAGTTCCCCCAATCTCATGCCAATGCTCTGTTCAAAGGCATCTAAGATGTCATGCGTCTGGAAACAAATTGACTCTAATGCAGCGCGAATAATGTGATTCCTCGTTGTAAACGCAGTTAGGCCACAAATGATTCTGTAGAAGGTGATAATGAAATTGCTGTCAATTCAAAAACAAGCACACCGAAATTACCCTTTTGCATCGCTCTTCCAAGATGGTGCGTAGAGGCCGTTTATCGCAGGTACAAAATAGACATCGCCGGTTGAAAAAACGCTAGACGCCAACAATTCAGAGTTTTCATGTGGTTTAAGTAGTCCAATTTTGTTGCCGAGCCATTGCAGTGCTGTGCCACCAACTGCAACCGAACCTTCCAGTGCGTAGATGGTGGGTTGATTTTTGCCCAATTTATAAGCTACTGTTGTCACCAAACCCTGTTTTGACATCACCTTCTCCTCGCCCGTGTTGCACATCAGGAAGCAGGCATTTCGATATGTCACTTTGGTTTGACCCTTTTTGAAACACATCTGACCGATCAACGACGATTGTTGATTACCCATTA
Organism: Obolodiplosis robiniae; assembly: GCA_028476595.1. Classification (NCBI taxonomy): domain Eukaryota; kingdom Metazoa; phylum Arthropoda; class Insecta; order Diptera; family Cecidomyiidae; genus Obolodiplosis; species Obolodiplosis robiniae. The sequence continues at coordinate 24,430,737 of CM052017.1, forward strand.
TCTGAGATAAAACACCAAATAGATAATTATTAATTGAATAAGAGCAGATATATCAAATACTTACGCCACAAATGGGAATGCCGTCCAGAGCAGATCCATTGTCAACTTTTCCAAATATTTCCGATGAAGAGTGAATTTTTGGTAGAACATCAGCGCTTATGGAAAAAAGTTCTAATAGTTCCTAGAAATGTCAAAGTTTTTGAATGATTGATTGTTTGTTTCTAAATGGATATTGTCATCAAACATTGTTCAAATAAATGGTCTTACGTACGTAAAACTAACTTTTCCGCACATTTCCCGAAATTGTTCGGGCTTGCGGGTTTTTCATTGATTGCTACGCATTTGTATTGGATTTATGTTTACATTTTATCGAAACATCATGCAACTTTGAGAATAAATTACAGAATATGTCAAGTCATTACGATTAGATCGAATTTCAAGTCATTGCACATCATGTAATTTAAATTTAAATAAAAAACGAATAAACATCTCAGTTTCTAATTTTCACTTCAACAAACGTTCGCAGCTTTTGAATTGAATATAACAATCACGAATTAGTTCACTCTGATGTACTTTCAATTCATGCCAACGATAGATATGATTGCACATTTATGTTATGGTCAATATAAATTTCGTTAAAAAGTTGATGAGCATTCAAATTGATGAATTAAACACAGATTAGAAAATCACAAATACTTCCTCCAATTTAATGAGAAAATTTTAATTTTGCCCTGAAAATCGAAAATTTTGCAGGAGAGGTAGTCCTCGGAATGGCTTGAAATTTTTTATCACTTATTTTCTTCATAAAAAAATAATATTCTGAAAGTTTTATTATGATACAATGCGAACTAGACATAGTCCCCATACAAATGTTTCTTAATTAATATTGAAAAACAGCCCATTTTTTGATTCGACTCTAAAGCTACCAAAAAAAAAATATCCGATTAGGCTGAGAATTTATACGTTTCTATTCCTAATGGAGACCGATGTGTGTGTAAATTTCTAATATCAATTTTTTGAGTTATCGTGTTAACAAATTTTTACGTACAACGGACAACGGACAACGTACCACACACGGACAAAAATTTGCTCGGGGAATGGTTGCAACCGTTTTAGGTTCAAAACACATGGAAAACTTATTCCGGGCGTTTTGAATTTTTTTGGACCGATCGCAATACTTTCACCACACACAGTGCGGAAAAGTAAAAAAAAAGTGAAATGTTCACATATTTTTTGTTAATAGAGAAATTGATTGCAATTGCAAGTTTGCATACACTCAAATAAAATTAAATGTACATTTACTGTGTATTTCAATACACTCCGTCTTTGAGGTCAAATGTACGGCTAATCTAATTTTTGGCATAATAACAATTTGTCGCAATATACATAGAAAACTCAATCGACTACTAGAAATTATTTCATCACCTTTGCGCAGAATTTATATACAAACAAAGGTTGAATAATGATGAATTGTCTGTATAACAAAAACGGCGCCAGTGCGTGCAAATGTATTGATGAGGCAAGTCTTCGAGCTGCTTGAACATTTACAATATATATGCATGAATATATATATAATGTTGTGTTAATACGCCGAAAATCGAAGTAACAGCAAATTTGACCGCAAGGAGAGAGTAAGAGAACTATATGTTAGTGTCGACATGCTGATCACTCTGACATACACAGTATATGTACACTTAAATTTATTTGTGTATATCATTAGGGACCAGCGTTGCGTTTACGTAAAATAAAATTAAAAAATTAATCCTTTTTTCAGATTTCTCTGAATTAGTTTAAAAATAGCGCGTTAGTAAAAAATTGTGTTTTTTAAATGAGCCGTTAATGGTCTGGTTAACACAAATGGATTAGAATAAAAATATGATTTGTGAACTCACTCGATCCCACTGAAGTGTGTCCAAGTTCATTAAAAGCGTGCGACTTGCATTGGTAACATCAGTTACGTGAATTCCTTTATCTACTCCTCCAGTTAAATTCTACAATAAATCAGAAAATTTCAATGAGTCAACCAGTTTCAGACACTCAGCAGAGTCATATTGAAATTATCATTCTCTGAAAAAAATTCCAGTTTATTGCATTTCTTAATGTTGATTTGAATTTAAATAACCAAATGTTCGTCGAATAAATCATAAAAATGAAATTGGATGTACATACCCAAACGAGCCAGGAATCAATTGTACCGACTAAGCAACTTTTATTATTGAATGCGGAGTCAATTTCGGGTATATTGTCCTTTAGCCACATTATTTTCAATGCGGAAAAGTATGGTGAAATCGGTAGTCCTGAAATACTTTTGCAATTATCTGGGTCTCGATTTGGAATTCGGTCCAACACTTTCTCTACAGTTTCTTCAGTACGTGCATCGCTCCAAACTATTGAAAAA
>CM052017.1:25033634-25286153 GCA_028476595.1 Obolodiplosis robiniae
AATAAAATCTATGTTATTCAAATAAATTATTTAGCTTTGGTGCAATGTTTTATTAGTAAATAGAAAAGCGATGAGGAAATTTATTTGATTTTTTCAAAATTGACAGGTGGAACAGAACATATCAATGATAAAAAGGATATAATATATGTTAAAAAATAAATGGTCTTGCGTACGTAAAACTAACTTTTCCGCACATTTCCCGAAATTGTTCGGGCTTACGGGTTTTTCATTGATTGTTGTGACGCATCTGTATTGGATTTATGTTTATTTCTTAGCGAATCATCATGCAACTTCGAGAATAAATCACAGGAAATGTTAAGTCATTACGATGAGATCGAAATTCAAGTCATAACACACCATATAATTTAAATTTAAATTCAAATTTGAATAAACGAATGAACATATCAGTTTCTAATTTTTACTTCAACAAACGTTCGCTGCTTTCGAATTGGTAATAACAATTGAGTCGACCGGAATAAAAGTGAGAATACACCGGCTCTAGATCAGTACTGCGACTAGATAATCAAAAACGCTGAAGTGAACCATGAATATTGTTGAGTGGCAGCAACGGTTCTTAATTTTCGCTATCAATGTTCATTTTACACTAAAAATAAACATTGATAGCGAAAATTATGGACCGCTGCTGCCACTCAACAATATTCATGGTTCACTTCAGCGTTTTTGATTATCTAGTCGCAGTACTGATCTAGAGCCGGTGTATTCTCACTTTTATTCCGGTCGACTCAATTACGAATTAGTTTAATCTGATCTGAACTTTTGATTCATGCCAACGATAGATATGATTCCACATTTATGTTATGTATAAATTTCGTTAAAAAAATAATGAGCATTCAAAATGATAAGAAAAACACAGATTAGAAAATCACAAATACTTCATTCAATTTAATGACAAAATTTGAATTTTGACCCCGAAAATCGAAAATTTTGTAGGGGAGATGGACCAACATCTCATCGGAATGACTTGACATTTTGCATGACTTATTATCATAAAAAATAATATTCTGAAAGTTTCATAATGATACAATGCGAACTACACATAGTTCCCATACAAATGTTTCTTAAATATATTGAAAAATAGCCCATTTATTGATTCGACTCCACGGAGCTACCCGAAAAAATTATCCGATAAGGCTGAAAATCAATAAGTTTCTTTTCCTAATGAAGACTAATGTGTGTGTAAATTTTTGTTCAATTCTAAAATCAATTTTTTGAGTTATCGTGCTAACAAATTTTTGCGTGCAACGTACAACGGACAGCGTACCACACATGGACAAAAAATTGATCTTGGAATGGTTGCAATCGTTTTTTATAGGTTCAAAACGCATAGAAAACTTATTCCGGGCATTTGAATTTTTTGGACCGATCCCAATACCTTTACCACACACAGTGGTGTGTGCGCAAAAGTAAAAATTGAGGGAAAAAGATTCGGTCGTTGAAAAATGGAAGATTCGCTTTTTCTGAAGAAAAAAAATCATGTCCTCAGTTCTGCCAATCCAAGTATAAATTAAGCTGAAAACATTTAAGAACAGAGCCCACACCAAAAAAAATATGAGATGCGGCAATTGTTGTTTCTACATTTGTTTCTAGATTTTTTCCTAGACTCTGATATTATCGAGCAAAACAACGAAAAACAGCCTAATGACCACAAAACCAGTTTCTCTGTGAGAATTGATTATAGAGTGAATAATTGATAGCCTTAATCAATAAAAAATAATGATATATTTTCAGCCAAAAAAATTTTGATCATTACACATATTTGATGCAAATCTTAAATTAAGTTGTACTTTAGTGCAATTCAGAATAAAGATTTTTCTCACAAATTTCACTTTAGAAATTATTTTCATGCAGATCAACTGAAAAAATTGTGTCCATTCGGAATTTAGGCGCGACGCAATGCGATCGGCTCATAGAAAAATTTAAGATAAAGATATATTGACCATATTATTTCAAAAGTTTTTTCCATGTTAGTTGAGAAAAATATCAGAGAGAAAGATCATATTTTATATTGAACTTGTGCATCATTGTTTGTGTACATTTAGTCAAATAAGATCCAATGGAAAAATTAGAAATAAAATCTATATTAAAATGGAATTTTATGAGCATTTCATCGTGAGCCTGTTTCCGTCCAGTTTGAGACCAGTTTGGAGAGAATTTCTTTGTTTTTCGATATCGAGAAATGATTGAATTGAGAGAAACTCGTTTGTGTTTAAATGGAAATAATTAACTTGAATGTGGTGGCCACCACAACGCCATAAGATTTTAATTAATTATACTGTAATACGAATCCGGTTGCGGCGGTGGTGGCAGCAGCGGCAGCAGCGGCAGCGGCGGTGACATCAGGTTAAAGTACTTACCCCGCATACAAATGGAATTTTTTTTATTTACTTCGTTTTGAATTTAAAAGATTTGCGCATTTGAATTGATTATTCAAACCTTCATGTATTTATTTAAATATTTCTAATAATATTTCACGGGCTTGACAACATCTAATTTGTTCTTTTTTATGGACTATATGCAGGTTGAAAGTAGTTATCAATTTCTTTTTTTGATCGATTTTCTGTGTTTGTTTGTTTGATTTTTTCTTTTGTTTGTTTGAATAATTAAACGAGTGAGCATTTTTTATCATTTTAAATCAGTAAAGGATTTGTCGTCCCACCAAAAAGCCAGAACGTTTTACCACAATTCAACAATCCAGTAGCTTAACAAAAAATTGCGACGAAATGTAATGTGTCTGAGTGTGTATTCGAAACTTGGTCGCGCATTTCAAAGCTTGGAAATGAATAGAGTTTAAGTTACATATTTTGTAGTACTTAAATCTAAGATCATTGTGTGTGTGTGTGTGTGTGTGTGTGTGTGTGTGTGTGTGTGTCATTTTACATACATAATAGATCTACTTACAATTCAGTGATAAATGAAGAGAAAATTCGAACTAAAACTATCAACCGAAATCAATGAACGACGGCCACAAAACCAGGTCAAATCAAATGATTTTGGAATATACTACATGAATTTATGAGCAACATCATTAAATAGTCTCATACTCAACTGAAAGCTAAGCAGAGCACATTTCAATGCATTCGAATATATATCCTTCCATATTTAGAACTTATTTCGTACTTTCGCGGTTCCGCCTATAGTTCAATATTAAAGAAAATGAAATATAAAATGCACGGTAAAACAAAAGAACGAGCCTCAACTCCGCGTAGCACACATTCAATCTACAAGCTATGCATGATTAACTGCAAATGTTCTAACAGAAATTAAAAAATTTAGCTATATTGCATCACTAGAGCGCATAATTTTCTCCATAAATTTTGTGCAGAAAAAACATGATAATCGTCTTTAAATCGGTAGACGAGATGTAAACTTCGGAAATTGAATCGGCTATCATGGGTTGATTTTTCCCCTTAATTTTTTTCCCACTTTGTACATATAGATTTGTCTATTTTTATCAGAGACTGAGTAAGTGTCTACAACCGTCGATGCACTAAATGAACGGGTCAACGTTACATGCATGTAGTTCACTCTATGCGCCGCTGAGCGCTACTCTCTTTGTATTCGCATCAAATGATCGGAGTCAACGCTGCTTCGTTCATAGATACACAGTCAATGAACATATCTATGACTTTGCAGTAAATCGCATTGATTCCCTGATTTTTATTTTAATGATTTGCATCGAGATTGTTCAAATTTACAAGAAAATAATATGTTTATATGTGGTTACTGCAGTTATTTATTTTGTTGAATGTGATAATAGTTTATATATAACTTCTTCTGAATTTTTATAATTATCATCCTAGCCTCCGCATGGAGTCGATAGGTATGATGATTGCGACTGATTTCCGCGTCATAACATTGATATTTGTGGTTGCTCCTTAGAGACCCCCGGAATACGTAGTTCATAAATTTTCCATTCATGACATTTCTATTTCAAATGTTCCCAGATGTAATGGACATTTGCAACATAATATTCATATAAAACCATAAAAACGTAGTAACAGATTTGTTTTTGTGTGTCATACATTCGTTTTTTTTTTCTTCATTTAAGTTGTTCATTACAAAATTTAGCAATTTCATGCCATGTTCATTTCCATAAATGGTTTTTTGTTGTAACTGTTGCTGCGTTAATTTGGTTTTCTTCTTGTTGTTTGTTTGCATGTGCTTGTTTAGAGATTTCACAGTGAATATGTTGAGGCAATGAACTGTATGTGTGAGTATGTGTGTGTGTGTATGTGGTCCATTAAATTGTAGATGAATCTTGTTTGTAAATGACCAGCACTTACCACAATATTAGAAAAATAAAGCAGTGCAAAAAATAGATTTCGAAAATTGTACATCAGAAATATGCCTTAATTATACAATTGTCAACATTATATTTGTTGCTTTTCTTCATCATCATCATCTTTTTGTATGTTTGTGAGTGAGTGTGTGTATTTTGCTATTTAATGATAACATTCAATTTTTTCATTTTCATATATAGAAGCGAAACGAAAAACTAAAGACAATACCGAATTAAGTCGTGTTAACGACTTTGTGTGTTGCGAAAATAGATCTTTTTCAATTTCGGACACTGCGGTGAAATTCTGTTAAAATTTTAATTCAATTAGAGTTAGAATTTAAGTCGATAGTTGAAATAATTACCATAAATACCGTTGTTAATTTTTCAATGTTCGACTTGGACCTCAAAGACGTGTGAAATGAAAATGGTAGACATTTGGCTCGCGATATTTGGTATTAAATTACTGGTTTATCCATAATTTTGAGTTGAATTTTCTGTTTTCAGTGAGACAATAAAATTATTTCAACAAAATTGCATTCATTTACTCATATTTGTTGTCGTTAGTCACCTCAACACATCAATGTTGGTTCCTCACATCGGGATCCATGACAAAAAACGAAATAAAGGAAAAAAATGCTTTCATTGTAACAATTCCAAGTATAGACTTAAATTTCAATTCGATTGACTTGACATTTTAACAGAACTCCGCCCGGTCTTTTACACAAATAGTGAAAATTGATTGTGTGAAACCTTGAGCAAAAACTGAAACATGTTCATTCGCTATAATAAATACATTCCAATGATGGACGATCGATCGGCTGATACACACACAAAAATAATGTTCAGATTTCACGCGTAATTTGACAGATTTCCGGTTGCGAATTGGAAATCTGGTTCACAGCAATGGTACAGATTTAAAAATAAAAACTACTACTTTTGTAAATCTGAGCACAATTTCTATGTGTGTAGAATTCGCTATCTCAATGGAATTTGTAATGCAAACAACAACAAACGGGAAAATAGTTGCTCATTTTAGAATATATGGGATTTTAAAAATGTATTTGCAAACGTACGATTTCATTTGATTCGATTATTCAGTGAGACGGATACGTTATCGAATTTTGCTATTCTAACTAGTTCCTCAATTTATAAATAGATAGAATATTTTGCAGGCGAAAGAGATAGAAATAGAATATATCGTGCAGAGTAAGTATTTCATCCGATAGTAGTCTCGAAAAGTGTGTGTCTGTATAGTATGAATAAGGAAATTTTGCTTGTTTTTTCGTATGGTTGTGCTAATTTGAAAAATAGCATGTGGCAATAGCCTTTTTCATATCAAAAGGTCTACCTTTAATAAAATACTCTTTATTCGTTCGCTCTCACAAAGCGGCCATTCATTGTCACATATAAAGAAGAAGGAACAAAACGCAAACATAGAAACTTGAGCGAAATTTCACTTGGTTCGCTGCTCGCGTACTTCGACAATGGCATCGTCTCGAATTCGTGCAAAAATCGACCGGTATTTTGTCATTTGACAAAAAATACAATCGCAAAAATGAAAACTGTTTGAAACAGAGTGAATAGATTCGGATTTATTGTGATGGGTTAGAGTGTGTTTTGGCTCTCCTGCATATTGATAATAGATGGCGGATGCCAGCATATAAAAAATCTAGGGGCTTCTGACTCTTTCTAAAAATTTGCAAGTGCGTCAGTACTCGCAAAAAATATCAAAAAATACCCCGTACTCGCAAAGAATAGCACAATATGCCCTGTACTCGCCTATAAAGTGGCGCACTTGACCCTTTTCTATATAAAATATAATGGAGACACTCACGACCGAACTCGTAGACACTTGCGAGTGTGTATTGCTTTACTGATTTTGACATAATGCAACGTTCATTATTTTAAACGATGTCACAGTCACAGAGTTCGCTTCCAATCGAAAAGCAAAATTTATTGAACCGAAAAAAAAATTGCCGAAAGATACAATAATATTTATGCGTTATTTTAATTTTTAAAGTCTGCACTAACTAATATTAATTACCATGTGAAATAATTTTTCTAAACAACAAACGTTTTGAATGATTTCCCAAACTATAAATCTAGCTGTCATATTCAATCTGTTTGACACACTTGCGCACTCGTAGTATGTGCTCGCACTAGCAATTATTATATGAAAAACTCACAAAGACTAGCGCAACTTGCGATTTTTGTATGAAAGACTCGGCGCACTAGCGTGTACTCGAAATTTTTATATGAAAAACACGAAGGGACTTGCCAGAATTGCAGCACTCGTAAAAGTCAAAAGCCCCTAGTAAAAAATGATCGCTTCATGCTGTCTGTATGGTAAATGCTGAATAAAAACTAGCAGAGAATACATTTACAGTATATTTTTATAGTATGCGATTAATGTACAATTTAATTTATGAATATATTCAGCTGTGTATTCCTTATCATTTTGCTTAATGTAATCAATTAGTTTTTTTTGTTGTTTTGTCTGTTTCTTCACAAATTATGATGTTAATGTAATGGCTGTATTAAAAATAAGAACATGTTGCTACACTCTTTCGGATTTCTGGACATATTTTGATTGATTTTATTATTATTTTGTTTTTGCAATATTATTGGTACCGGTTTTCTTTGAAGGGGGGAGGGTTATCTGGGTAAATCAACTAATTTATCTTTATCATTTGCTCTTGTAAATGTGTCTCTTCATAGCCGCTTTGTTTGTTTGCTTGTTTAAATGTGTCTATTGTTCTCAAATTCATGACTGCCGATTGATATTATGTTCAGTGCAAACGAATAAATATATTAACCATTTCATCTACTCATCATTGGAAAATTGCAAAAAATTGAATGGCATTATTTAAACACTTTGTTTTATACATAATTTAATAGAGAGAAAAAAAATATATTTTCAAAATAAAAACAAAAGAAATAAAAGATGATTCAATGTACATCAAATGCAAATAAAAGTAAATTTTTCAATAAATAATAACACTTACAGTAATAACACAATATTATTATTATTATTATTTTTTTTTTTTTTTGTTTATTTCGTGTTACAACACCAACATTATGTATTCATTTTTTTTCCGTCAGGACCTATGTTTGCATTGAAGCGTTTCGGCGCAAGCGATACGCGCGTGCGAGTGGCGGTAAAGGCTCGCGCGCGTGCGCACACACAACACATAGACATATCTCACTAGCGGATTGCACTGGAGCGCCATATGGACTCTGATATTGGTCCTGCTCCTTGTAATACTATTTAATTTTTAATATTTCCATTAATTTATTTACTCATTCCTTTTCGCATTGTTTCATGTCAAATATGTTTGTTTTCGGTTTCTCGCCCTCACACACATGCACACACAACTGCTCGCTGACTTTTAGCCTCTTCTTAAATATTTTTTCTATGTTTTCTTTTTTATCAATTACATTCTTTAAATTTTTAAACTACCGCGCGTCTCTTCAAACAAATTGCTTGTTTTAATGAATTAGTTTTGATTGATTAAAATTAGGGAGGACAAGGAGTTGGTGATGAATTAAAGGGGAGTTTGCAGTTTTCTGATTAGAATTATTTGCACCATTGATTTATAGCGGTTTGAAACATATAGTTTGTCATGCATTTCGTATCTGTTTCGGTCGAAAATTAAAATTCTATACGATAAATTCGGTGTAAAATACAAAACACAAGATCGATTTGTGGCTCGACGTAATATTTGTACGATCCATTTCATGAATTTTTTGTTATGGCATTTGTCGAAAATTGCTGTAGACAACTTCGCATGGTAAATTTCCATCGAACGCGTCTGCATTCATTCCAAATTCATTCATTCTTCAATCAACACCGCATAGGTGGAAGCTGCCGTTGAATATATTTCTCTTTTTACTGTCGTTTCCTGCTCTTGCAGTTGGAACACATGCACACACGGTCGCTGGCATTGTTTTCAATTCATTTGTGCTGTGCAATTGATTTCTGAATAGAAGTTTTATCTCTGTGTATGCTTCCGGTTTTTTTTTGCTGTTGCTTTTGTTTGAATTGATAATAATTTATTGTTTCAATCGATAATAAAAGTTTTAACCAATTTTGTTTGATTGTTTTTTGTTCTAGTTTCCAATTTTTGTTTTGTTTTTACTTTTAGCTCAGTTATGATTTTTTCCTTTGTGTATAAATAGAAATTATATATCGATAATCAATATTTATCGAATATCAGTGATGTTGTTTTTGCTGCCGAATATTTTGATGAGCTGTGTCTCATAGTCACCAATGGACCGCTTCATAATTTCCATACATGGGCCAAGTAGCCGTTCAAATGCGTCTACATCCAAAACTATTTGCACGCGGCATGCAGGCAATTTTGAGAAAAAGAAATATTTGCAATCAATATCATGTGAATTGAGCGAACGAGCTAGCCAGATTTGTTTACATAATGGCGACGATTGCGTTCGGGTGCCTCAAATTGCCGAGCTGATTTTGCTTTGGATGGTGAAGGCTGTATTTCAAGAGCTAAAGCTTCAAACGAAATCTGAGCTTCGAAATGTAAAGCTTGAGCTTATACAAATCAACCTGTTTTATCACCTTTTTTCAAAATGCAAAATCAGCCGCATCTTGTCACAATTATTTCAAAGTGATACTCACATGCAACTTTGACGTCGGTAGCTGCATAGGCAGAAGCAGCACGTGGTCGATGTGTGACTAATGCCAATTCGCCAAAGTATTGACCTTTGCCCAATACTGAAATTTCAACCTCACCGACATCTTGCTCGATGCGAATGGAAACTGTGCCATCTTCTATGAAATACATACCGTCAGCTGCGTCACCTAAACACATTAATTAGATTGATGTTAGCAAATTTGGTTGCATGAAAAGCGAAACGATCAAGTGAATTGATTACCTTGCTTAATTATTCTATCACCTTTGCTGAATGATTTTGGTACAAGTGCATCAGCCAGATTCATTCGTTCATAGTTCTGTGAATAGTCCATTGAAATGAACAAATTTTAATGAATTTTCCAAATTACAAAAAGCATAAAGCATATATCATCTGCCATCTGAGGCATTCGATGGCATCTCACCTGAAGTGTTTTCAACATTGGAACACTGTCTAATAAGTTCTCATACATTTTGCGTTTTCTGAATGCTGATTTCAGTAAAATTCGACGGAATGTTTGTCGGTCCATGGCCCACAAATGGCCAGCTGTCTCAGCTTCAATGGTCGCCGCTCTATCAATCAAAATAAGCAATTAGTTGTGCAATCAAAATGACATGCTATGGAACGTGCGCTATTTACCTCGGCATATTGTACAATAAAGCAAGCTCGCCAAAACTACCACTGTTATTGTATGTGTGAATATGTTTATCACCCACCAGAGCCTTGTATTTACCACTGCATGGAAAAATAAAAAGCAGCAACGATTATTTTGATTGTGTCTCATTTTAAGAAGCACTCGTTGTCGCGACTTACGATTCAATAACATAAAAATTGTCACCATCGTCACCCTGTCGAATAACAATTTCGCCAGCTGATACTTTGCGTTCAAACATGGCATCAAGAACTTGGTTCATCTGAAAGTGATTTAGAAAAATATACAATAAGTTTTCTTGCTTGCGCATTCTAGGGTGAAAACAATATCCTATTTATAGTTAAAAATCGATAATCAAAATGAGAATGGAATAAAGTCACAGAAATGTAATAATTTCCGTTAGAAACACAATTTTCTATCGCTCAGTAGGCCGAGACTGAACGTAGGCCGAGGTGTCAAATGAATACGAGCAATCTCTGAGAATAGAAGTGCCACTCACTGTTCAATTTCTTCAGCAAACATCTCATTTCAAAATATCCGACTATATGATGACTTGCGTTAGCTCAAATAGAAAATATCGATATTACAATTTTTTTCTATAGAGATCAGATTTTATTGAGATATCATTATGCTATTGAGATATGTTAATATCATATCTTAATAACAAGATAATATCTTTATCGAAATCCGATTTTGATAAAAACATATGTAAATATCGATAATATTACAAATTCACACATTTACGAAAAACTGCGTCAAAAAAAACTACAAACGGCACTTAAACAATATTTGGTGTACTCCTGATTTTTTGTAAAGGGATTTTTCATTTGATTTTCTATGTATATTTTTCTATTTTGATGCAAACGCCAATTTCTTATACTTCACACAAACACTTGACTTTCATTTGATGACAATGTTCTATGTGTAGCGAAATGAAATAAATGAGAATTCATTCAGTAATTACTTGTTCTTTATCCAGTGATCTAAAGAGTAAGATGTTTCTAACAGATTCTATCAAACGGGCTCTTTGCTCATCACTTTTTGGGAATATTGCTGCAGCTCCTTCGTCTTCGTCGGCATCGTTCTCAGGGTCATAGGTTTCGGCGAACACGGATTTGCGTCGAGTAGCGAATCGATTTACTAAAGGCTCTGAAATATTCAAGGAAACCAAAAAACACAAACGTTAAACGAACTCATATACAAACACATGGCCAGCCATAACCGCTCCTCCGACAATTACTCAAATGCAATGATCCAAATTGGAGAGACATTCGAGTGCATTGACAAAAAATAAAATCTATAGCACAGACATCACGCGCGCAAGAAACAAGCGATTGTGTGCGACAGGGATTACGATGGAATTACGATGGAATTATGATGGAATTATGAATCAAGCTGTTCAGCTATGGAACAAATAAAAAAAAATCCCATTCAACACCGAAAAAATAACAAAAAACAAATTATGGAAGCCGCTCTCACCAGAAAGAACATCATAGTTTTGCATATTTGCCGTTTGCTCTTGCAACACCATTTTTTATTTAAAAACTTTCCCTCTAAAGTCTTGAATCACTTTATATGTGTGTCAAATTTTTTCGTGCATTTATCTCATATTTTTATTCATTCGTCCCATTCAATAAGATTTCTTTCCAAATTTAACTATTTGTCTATCAAGCACCAAGTGAATACACACAAAGAACGATTCCCAATTTCGTTCAATTCGAGCGAAAAAGTATTTTGCCCACGGGAAGCGATTGCTTTTAAGCACACTCGCACTGTACGTATGCACTGTTGCACACTCGTTCCTGTTTAATATTAATGCTAAACCGTAACCACGACTTATTTTAACACTTCTGAATCAATCAATGGTCAAACAAAAACTGATGCGCGATAGCATTGGGCCATAGCCACTTGAAGTTCATACACCGGATCTTTCACCCCTAACATGCAACGGGTTGTTCGTGTTTAAAAGGGATGGGAGATGGCGATGGCGATGATGATTTGTCTTGTGTTATGTAGAGAGTAGAAAGCACACTGTTACGTGCTCAATATTATGAAGGAATGGTTTAGTTCGATCAATTAGGAGCGTATTTTGCGCTTCACCGGAGTTGCTAGTCCAGATTTGATGTTAATATGTAAATGAAAGATTTTCTCAAATCAAATTTATTCGATGGAACTGGTTACATCTGCTATATTTTCGATGAAAGGGAGAGAGAAATAGCTGCTATCTTTCATTCGGTTTTTACAAGAGATTTTTCCTTTTCGTTGCCATTAAAGATTCCATGTGCAACACACAAAATATTGTATGTAAATAGAAATGAACGGGGAGGTTCGATTGTGTAAGTGTAAATAGCAACATCCTGTTCGGATGCCGCTGCCGCTTCTGCTGCTGCTGATGATGATGATGATGATGATCATTGTGGTTGTGCCAATATAGCCGATAAATAAGTAGCAGCCGAACAATAACTTCATCGCATGTGTATCGATGGATAATCGCAAAATTGAGATTCACTGAACAGAAAAATGCCTACTCCCAATTTGCTCAGTGAAATATGCGATGGAGTAGGACATTACAAAACGCACCGCAGCTATATCATCGCTACTTTCGTTGAAACACGCTCTTCTCAAAGCATTTGTCTAATCGTGTGCTTAGAAGAGCACAGAATTATTTATATCTTCCTATGAAACAATTGAGCGTGAATAAAATACGAATAAAAATAAAATCGCTGAACGAGGAGCGTATAATATGTCGTTCGAAAATAAAATTATCAAAAGATTATGCCTCGATATTCGTCATCTCAGTGATACACTGCTGCTTGCTACTCATCCAAATGTGAGTTGAATTCATAATCACACACCGTTTGACATATACAGCAATGGGAGCACACTTTTTGCGTTGCGTAAAATCTCGCGCACATCGATTCAAGTTGAGCCTGATCGTGATAATTATGGAAAAATGATCAAAGATGTAAGCAATTGATGTCTAGTTTTCAATTGAAAGCTCAACATTTCAAATCGAAAGAATTGTGAAATCTCAAAATGCAGTCTCTTTTTTGCTTCTAACGTAGAGATAGCATAATTCAAATTGCTTTGATTCAACCAATTCAACGCTTCGGCACCCAAGCAAACGTAGATTGATTACACACAATTTATCGATCATCTTAAAGATGGTGACAATTCGAAAATGCAAAACAATAGTTCACCCTCAAAAATCATTGAACAACCTTGCCTAGACTTATAAAAATATATGATCGATACAGTTTCTATTCATTATTCAAGGTTCAAACGTGCCTTTAGAAGAAAACAAAATTCAGAGAGAGTCAGAGAGAAACGTAAAAGATCTGGAAGGACAAACAGATGTATTCATATTTATAAACGCATATAATTAATGAAGTATAAAATGAAAAGTTTCCAACCGGCTTAGCAAGCAAGAGCGAGAGAATACACAAATGGGCATATTGTATCATATTATATTGTATGCGAACTTACAAACGCGCGCATTGCGACCGAATGAGCAAACGCTCACGTGCGCGCTCGTGTGTCATGTGTTGATTGAAAACGGAATTCCATGTAATGTAACGTAATCTAAATGTCAGTTCGCAAATGGCTAGCACGGCAAGGAAGTTGGGCCCGATTTTTTTTCGCTCGCTCCCCATCAACAAAGGCAGCAACAGAAGTCGATGTAGTTCGGCGCACTGCGCCATAAATGCCTTTTAACGCCATTGATTGGGTTTCATATTGATTTGTTAAGAAAACAATGTGCTGGCCGGTCCAATTGTGTGTTTCTATCGCAAAAGCGCACTTGTTGTCGTTGAGGGAAATAGTTTTCCAGGAATGAATACAAAATGAGATGCACACATTCAAAAAAAAGTAACACCGTTTTAGAAAATGACAGCCTGAATTATCACATATCAACTCCTACAAACAACGGTCGGTCATTTATGGAGCTGAACTGCTGGATACCATCACTTAAACAACGCACATGACAAGAGAGAAAAAAAACCAAATTGTCCAAGATACCGGATGATATTAATTGAACAAAAAATAATATCCCTGCAACAAATTATTCTAAATCGACTTTCATCAAGAGAAAAAATAATGTATTTTTAATGTTCATGCCTTTTTTGGAAGCTATCTCATTCGAAACTTTGCTCTTTTTCAGCTAACGATTGCTTTGCATTTACATAAAAGTATCGCATTTGGCGTTCGTTCGAGAATATAAATGAAATGTAGTGCATTGTCGCACGCGATCCCAAATATAAGAATAAAACACACAGTTTGAACTTTAGCACACTTTTTTCTGCTGTGCGACCGAACTGTATGCCTATTTGTTGTGTGTACTTATATGGAAAATCTATTATTATGATTATTTTATTAGCTTTTTTGTTTGTGTGACCCCCATTTTCAGACCACTTCCATTTTTTTGTCGCTCATACTCGCTCAATTTTAAAGTAACTCATTGAATATGCCAATATTTCGATTAACACATGAACTAACCCTGAATAGGAGAAATCGGCGCGCGCTCTCTGAAACTCGCATGATCTAGGCTAGTCGCCGACTTTTTGTTTGTTTGTTTCGGATCAGACTAGAATTTATGATTTTCGCATTTGCACACTTCATTCTAATTTCATGTAATCACTGATGAATGCAAAGTAGTCGTTTAGCGAAATGTAATGTGTTTATTGGTTGTTGTTGTTTTTTTCTTTAGTTGCTATGCAGAGGAGGCTATTGTGTGACTCAACAGAACGGCTCATGAAATAGCCGTTAAATTTATTAGCAAAGGAGCGAGAAATAGAAAGAAACTGAACAATACATACCCTCATCTAATGACATTATACTTTCATCCGGTGAAGGTGGTACGTCATCATGTGAAATTTTTAATTTTCTATTCTCTTGCAACTTGGTGAAAAACTCAACGGCATAGTCAACAACATCACCGGGCTGCTCCAGCAAATAGGCTATTGAAAATTCCAGTAAAATATCTCGAAGACTATCAGGAACTTGAATACGTTGCTTTGGTTGATTCGACATTGTAAACGATTTTATTGGAATTGGTTGTCTGTTTGTGCTTTAATCCGTTGAATGCTAGAGACAAGAAAAAGAAGAAAAAGAAGAAGATAAGAAAATGGTGGCAATCGAAAAGAAAAGTACGTCATTGAATGAATGAGAAATCGGTTACTTGAACATGTACGAAAAAAAATGTGTAATTGTCTAGCGCAAGTCATTCACATTCATTGAATCTGTACGTGTGTACTCCGCCAGAAAAAAACAAACGTCAAACAAAATAAATAAATGAAGTTACACCCAGAGAAAAACAATGACCGTCTTTTATAGTGTCGGTCTCTCTGCACATAGTGTTGGTAGTTTTTGACGTTACTCACATTCATCCATTTTTTCAAAATTCGAAAAACAATGTTTTATTCATTTACGAGAACGTACTGCGCACACTACGCATATTGGATTAGCAAAGTAACACAATTATCACTCACGTGATTTAAGTGTCTTTAGCGCGATTTTTCGCTAACGTAATGAATTATTTTATAAAATCCAGCCTTCAAATTTAATAGTAGATAATTAATAAATTGCATATAGAAACATTAAACACAGCAAACTCCAATTGTTTTATTGAATCCATCCATTCATGAGACTTTGAATACAGTCTGACCTTTCGATGTTCACACACTTCACAAATCGCAAAATCAATCCGCATTCGCATTCGCATGGGACCGTTTCAAATCCGAATTAAATGTGGTGAGCTGAGCACTCTCTGTGTATATTTGAGTGTATACATCCTAAGAGCGGTCGTTTGTTTTACATATACGGCTCTTCTAATCTAAAATGCATTGCATTGCCCAGCAATGACATGTTTTCATTCAATTTTTCTTTCAATTACTAGTAAAATATTGCAGTATAATTCGTGCAAGCATAAGGCAGTCACAACTGCAGTTTAAACATTTTTAGCTATCGATTCTACTTGGTCGCTTTTGTCCAGAGATTTCAAATTGCACGGTGCTCACTGAATTAGCTTGGCTCAGTCGGATTCGTGGGCTACTGTTGAAAATGCCAGCATCACTACAGGTCGAAGAACAGCAGCATGTGACAGCAGATATCAAAATATTCGTAAGAAAACATTGTTCGAAGCTATGCACAATCGAATGCTAATGGTAATGCCGTATAAAATATTGCGAGATATGCGATGGGAAAAGTGCGTAATGTCGAATCGACCCCGGTCCACTTCTACTCTTGCACTAGTTTCTTATTTCTATGTTTTATTTTCGTTCGCTCCTGCTCTCGCTCTTTGGTCTTTTTGTGTTTTTTTTTTATTTTACTACCGTTCACTTGAGTTCATTCGACTGAATAGAGGTATGTTTTTATTGAACGATTGGAAATATCTATTTTCCATACGTATTTACTAGTTGCTCAATCTTCATGATTTCAATTGATTGACACATGTAATTTTTCCTGTGTATGGGGATTTATTACTTGGCAAACTTACTCTTGCTAAACACCAATTTCGATTGAATAGTTACGGAGAGCGTACACCACTCTCGCCCGTCGAAATTGAATATTCAGAAGATAAAGGTGCAAAAGATAGCATGAACAAAATAAATGAACGACATGAATGGAAGCCAATTGTATGTACATGGCTTTACTTGAAATGAACGCATGTGATATGGGGCTATCGCTATACACCGAAAAAGTAACAACTATCGAACACGTCGAAACGGGCTCGTTATTGTATGGACGTGCTAATTGCGGCTTGTTTTGTTTAAGCTCACATTTTTTTCTGTCTTTCTTTCAAGCTTAGGCTATCTAAATAATTCATTTGACTTGCTCTGATTAAAATATCCGTATTTGGAATTGGTAATTTTCGTTGATCGTGCCGTCGCCCGTTGTTTTCCGATAAGACTTCTTCTCTGCTTAGATAATTTTGATTATCTCGATTAGAATGTTGGAATGTTGAAATCGTTCGCGCCAGTTAATGAATTTCGTAGAGTATCCAAAACGATCAATACGAATTAACATGACAATATTTTCTTCTTTTCTTAATTTCACGTTCAAATGACTTTGTAGAACGGCATTTCGTTCGTAGCATGGAATTGTGGCATTTATTTTTAAACCATTCTAAATTCAAAACATCCAACTTGAAGAATTCTAATAACACACCGAAATAAAAATAATCATCATATTTGCTATCGCACGGATGTTCAGCTTTCCTGGCGCAAAAGAGCGTACAAAAAATGGCTTGAATTAAAATTAGTTCACCTTTCATTCAAAGTCCGCTACCGATTCATCTTAAATATTTTACATTTCAAACAACACGATTTGTTATATTTTTCTCCTTTTTTTCGGTTGGTTTCACAATAAGCTTGAGCCGAGCGAGCGCACGAACGAAGAAGAATTACCAAAAATAGTGCGATGAGCAAGTTTCGAGCGAAAAATGCGTTACGTCACGGAAAATGTCCAGGAAAACTCTTTTGCCAGGTGCATATCTGGACGCAGCTTATCAATCGCTTATCAGACATCTTGTTTTAAAGATATCTCTTATGCCCACAGGTTGTTAAGGTCAACATAATGAACTCAACATTTCAATGCTCAAGAGCATAGCATGTGGCTTGTTGGCCACCCTGCTCATACATTCATAAGTGCTTCGCATGCATGTTCAATTGCTGCTGCTTTTAAGTTTTCTTTCAAAATGAAAATCTTGGAAAAACTCAAACGCATTCATCCACAGAGACCACTGTGCAATCAGTTTTTTTTTTTTTCATTCATTTTCTTTTTCTTTTCGGCAACACACATAACATGAAGTGGATATTTATTTACACACATTTTCATTTTTAACAAAAAATAACAATAATTTGAAATAAAATGAAAAACTTGACAATTAAGAAATAGAGACGGAATATATGATCATTTTTCCAAACACTAACTTACTAGTTTGCTTGCAATCAAACCACTTTTCCTGTTAAGCCAGCCTCTAAAACGTGCAAATGATTCTGTAAATATCCGAAACGATCATTTAATATTTTTATTGTCCACTGTAAATGTGCCGTTTCAACTTTGAATCAAATGATTTCGCTGGTATGCAACGATATATTGACTTTTCTCTCTCTCTCTTTCTCTCTTTTTCTCTCTCTCTCTCAAAATCGAGAAACTCTTTTCTTGATTTTTCACTTTTCTTATTTGAATTTTATAGAATAAAAAATCAATATCCAGGCCTCTTGATTGGGCTTATTCTCTCCCTCTCACATACGCATTCACAATGTTCAAGAATCGATTCGGTTGAAATGCAAATTATATTTTCATGAATTTAATTCTATGGATTTAATTTATGGTTTTCACTTTAGTACCCCCCGATTTACTTTATATCTTCATTTATGAGAGCGCGTACATCACAATATACCCGCCTATACGACCGCAATCAAAATTTATTTTTTCCTCTGATTTGACATAGAGAAAAAATTCGAAAATGGCTACTATCACAGACAGTGTAGCCTCAAAAGTTTTTTTCATTTGCCATTTATATTGGCAGTGAAATGCCTAGCGAAATATGTGACTTACGAATAGAACGAACGACACACAGAGCAGACTGTCAAACTTTGTTTGAGTATCGATGTTAGACAGCAGCAACCAATCTAGTACCACTTTTATCATTTCTTCAACATCAATTTGCTATCACCAATTGAATTAGTGCACCAAAATTGCCATAATTATTTTGAAATTTTGCCTCTTGAATGATTTTATTTGCAATGTTTTCATTTATATATGTCGACGAAAGAATTGTTCAATTCAAACTGTTGTAATTTTTTGTTTGAAATCGAATCGTTTATTTGAACTGTGTGTAGCCAACTTCGTGGCTTTTGCAAACAATCCATTTGAATGAATGATATGTTTGTGTATGTGTGACGTTCTTAATGTCAAAACGGATCGACATGTATATACATTTTCGATCAATCTAAAATAGTTTTAATCTTTTGTATTTTCATATTGCGCGAAGTAAATTGTAATACACTTAAATAAACACACAATAATCGCTTGCTAGAAAACAATGATATCGGAATCATGCCACATTCAAATACGGATGAATCGGTAGGTTCCTCGCGAAAAGCAATAAAATAGAAACTAAATGTACAAATGAAGAAAAAGAAAGTTATTTGAATAAAAAAGAGAATTGGCCAATCAGAAGCACTACGAAAACAAAAAATATAATTGCAAAGAACAAACAACAAAGAGTACCACGCAAAAAGAAGCTGCAGTCGTTAAGTTAGGCAAAGAAATAGGGAAATTCCGGTTAACAGTTCCAAATGGCAGACAACTATACTAATAAGCGAGCATCGTCACCGCATAATGATGCTTTGAGTACCTCGACAGAACTTCCGAGGCGTGGGCCATGTTTTTGGTTTTTTCGAGCCGTTAAATGGATACCAGTTCTATTCATTGTAGCAGTCATTGCATGGTCATACTACGCTTATGTCATTCAATTATGCATTTGTGAGTAATCGATCGAACAGAACAAATCCAATTTTTTCAATCAATTAAATGTACTAATTGACCGGTTGCTGTTTTCTTTGCAGTTTCAGTTGAGACTACAGTAGAACAAGTCTTATTTCTATTTTTTTATCACATAGTCTTTATAATGTTCATGTGGTCATATTGGCAGACGGTGTTTAGTGAGATCGGCAAAGTGCCGGCAAAGGTGCGTACCTTTTTGATATCAGGAATTTCTATTAAATTTGAGGCGTTGATTCTTTCATTTAGTTTCGTATACCAAGCGCTGAATTGGAGCGACTGACGCAAGCCGAAAATCCAACGACGCAAAAACACATTCTGGAAGTTTTTGCGAAGGATTTACCAATAAGTAACAGGTTAATTATAGAAATAAAATAGCTTTCCTGTGGTAGAATGCTAAACAAATTTCATTTTGAAGGACGATGAATGGTTCGTTGCGATACTGTGACAAATGCCTGGTCATTAAACCGGACAGAGCACATCACTGCAGCGTCTGCGGAACGTGCGTACTGAAAATGGATCACCATTGCCCGTGGGTTAGTCAATTGAATTTATTATGATATTGCTGTGATTCACTTACTCTATCGTCTGCTTTGGTGTCAAATAGGTTAACAACTGTGTCAATTTCACTAACTACAAGTATTTCGTGCTGTTTTTGGGCTATGGACTATTGTACTGTTTCTATGTCGCAGTCACGGTTCTTAAATATTTCATTCGGTTCTGGGAAGTAAGTCGAATTAGATCGCCTCTCTCATCTGAAATTTTGTCGACTCTTTATTTATGAACTCTGAAAATGTTGCATCCATTTTCAGGGGCAATTGGCAGACAATGGAGTTGGAAAATTCCATATTTTATTTCTGTTTTTCGTGGCTGCAATGTTCGCCATAAGTCTAGTTAGTTTATTTGGATATCACATTTACTTAGTTGCATTGAATCGGACTACATTAGGTAAGAGCACATCATTTCTGACCAAAATTGTCTTGATTCATATTTGACCTTCTTTCCGGTTGCAAACACCGATTTTCACGTAAACAGAAGCATTTCGAACGCCTATATTTAGGCTTGGAGGACCAGACAAAAACGGTTTCAACTTAGGTAGATACAATAATATTCAAGAAGTGTTTGGGGACGATAAACGCCTTTGGCTTTTGCCGATATTCACGAGGTGAGTGCTTGAATTTGCATGAAATGTTTTGAATGTTGGCATAAAACTGACGCTTACTGCTCAGCTAATATCTTCATAACACGTATAATTAACGCAATAAACAATTTTCCTGCAAAAATAATCATTGGCGTTGCTAGAGTGATGCAAAATTGACTCATTGCTGTTTCGGATGACATAAAACACTTCTGCTGCTTGATGAAAGTTTTTTTTTCCAGTTAAATTTGTAATAAAGCCCATTACTAACACTCGATCGCCCAAGATAACAAACAATATGGTCACGCGTGATGATTCACCCGATTCGACTCATA
Organism: Obolodiplosis robiniae; assembly: GCA_028476595.1. NCBI lineage: Eukaryota > Metazoa > Arthropoda > Insecta > Diptera > Cecidomyiidae > Obolodiplosis > Obolodiplosis robiniae. The sequence goes on from CM052017.1 coordinate 25,054,223, forward strand.
TTTATTTTGAAGTGAATCATCTTTCATGCCGTAACCGTTAGAGCTATTTACAAAATTCAATATGTTTACCATCTGAGAGCCAAGCCGAATTTCTGAAAAAAAACTTATTCTTCAAATCAGTTGTATTATTCTACACGCACACAAAAAAAAAACAACTAAATTTGTTGAATTCATGATAAATGTGTTTTCTAAATGATGTGTGATTATAGTTTTGGAGATGGAGTGCAGTATCCTGTGCAAATAAAGCATTTTCCTGGCAATATTGGCAACACATCGAATTATGAATCAATGGGAAACTCGTATAGTTTGAATAAATTCGAGACCGCTCCGAACAATGATACAAATGATTCAAGAAAATATCTTCTGATTCAAAGCGCCGACCATCCCGAATCAACACAACCCGCATCAATTGAGCATGGCAACTGTGTTGATCGACCTGCTGACAGAACGGATGCTGTACTCTCTGTTGAACATGAGATTGAGATGAACAGAAAGTGACACAAATTTTATTTAATTCAACAATTAATTAAATTAACGACTTACATTTAAAGCAAACACAAAATCAAATTACCTAACGACAATCTAACCATAATGATATCAAGACATAAGCTCGGCAATTCGAGGGACTCCCCTTCAGTCGTCAACGAAATAAATGCAACTCGCATTGTTTTTGAAAAATTATCTCAAAATCTATTCGAGGTAGAGAGTGTGAGACAGTTTTAATGGGAAAGTTTACTCATTACAGTCAGGTTAAATTTTTATGTCTAAAACAATCAGAGTTCTGCAAACGAACAAAATAAAATCACGTTCGATTTCGACGAAAGAACAAATAGAGAAAATACAACCAATTTTCTATTGAAAAGTTGCTGTTTAATCGAAGCAAAAAACCATCCAATGCAGCTTAATACATAAATTTTTATCGAAGTAACGAAAAAAAATGACATGAACATATCACAAAAACTCTTTAATCGTACTTCTCCTATTTTTCCGCTCACTGAATTTGAATAAAATATCATGATCAACGATTGGCGATCTGTTATTTCACAAGATGTAAGCTGGCCTCCAATATTGAGTGAATATTTTGAAGATTGGTTTCTGAGTCGATGAACCGAATGCACAATCACATTCAAAAAATTAATATGCATTTGTTCTTTCATTTTGAAATCACAACGAAACAGTTTCTTCGTTCACTCCGTAACGTGCCTTTTTTTAGATATTCATAAATTGCTATCGAACAAAATCGAGAATGCGTATATAATTTCAATTCTTCTCATTAATTCACCATTTTTAGCGCGAATTGTGTATTCGTGCAACGATTAACTATTATCCTTTTTTCCAATTTTGAATGTCGCTTTGAACGCTTTTTGAGACAGCTATCGAAATAAGTACATATTGATCATTGTTAAATGAATACAAAACCTTCACATTATATTTACATATATTTAGATTTGTATTTAAATTTCGTTAACCGCAAAAATATTAGAACTTTTTATGATTTATACTCTTACGAAACGTGTACAAAAGAAAACAAAATAAAATCTTATTTTTGTCTTACTTATTTTCTTTTCATTCATTGATCGAATTGCATTCTCTTTTTCACAATATTTACAGTTTAGGCGATGGAATCAGTTATCCCATTCAGCTGATGGATGAAGATGCGGCCACATTGCTGGGAAGTAATTATGTTGATGCAACCGATTCTGGTACAGAAAATGTAGAATTTTAGCTATTCAGCCCCCACAAAGCAGAAAACAATTTTGTTTGTAAATACAATTTTAGCATTTAAATGAGAGGTGCAAAATGAAAACTAACAACAAGACATAGAGAGAGAGAGAGAGAGAGAGCGAGCATCGATTTAGAAAAAGACAAAATATTGTTGATTTTGCATCTATATTATACGGCCCCTCTCCCCAACAAAAAGAGCTTGTGTCTAAAAGCTAAGTGTTAATAAAAAAAATTATTTGATCAAAACATGAATGCGCTTCTTTTTTAAATGGGACAAAAAGTTAACACATCTATTAAATTAGCATCTTTGATTTGGACCACACGGTTTCAAAAGATTATACAGGTTACACATTTGCTACGTGTTTTTTATTGTATTTTTATTGAATGTTTATATTATTAAGTGGTTAAAACAATTATCCAAATCGAAATGGTTCGATTTTCATGTTGCTATTTAATCTAGCACCAACAATATCATGCGAAAGTCACAATCTATATGCATAATGTGTGTTAAAAGATAAACGACATTGAACTTTATTTTCAAAAAACTCGATGGAATACTCTCGAAGCTGCGGCAGAAATGACTTCGCGCGTAAGCATTCTCGTTGCAATTTCCTTCTCTCGAAGTGTGCGTGTGTGTGTGTGTCTGTGTGATCGTGAATGCCGCAGGATTTGAAAGGTGTTATTGTTTTTTTTGTTGCTACAAAAGTGTGTAGTTTTTTCTGTTTGTTTTATTGTACATTTATTCTTAATTATTTTATAGGCGTTTATGTGACATTGATAATCGATTCACGACCTTTGCCAACGCCGACCCATCGAACTGGCACATCCAAATATCGTTCGATGTATCGGACATAGTCTTGGGCATTCTTCGGTAATTCATCAAATTCACGAACACTTTCGGTTGACTGCTCCCAGCCGGGCAGTGTGACATATTCGATTTCAACGCGGCTCAAATCACTGATCGAGCCAGGGAAGTGATTCAATGTCTTCCCATTCTGTTTGTATGCAATGCCAATTTTGATCTCTTTCAAAGTGTCCAATATGTCTAATTTCGTTAAGCAAATGGCTGTGTATCCATTTATAATTGAGGTATATCGTAGCAATACCAAATCCAACCATCCACATCGTCGCTTTCGCTTTGTTGTTACACCGACTTCACCGCCGCGTGTTTGCAATAGATTGCCGATTTCTTCCAAATCTTCTGTTGGGAAGGGTCCGTCGCCGACCCGCGTTGTATAGACTTTGACAACGCCGATCACATCACCAATCGTTTGTGGTGGTAGGCCCAAGCCGGTTAAGACACCACCAATACTGCAATTACTACTTGTGACATAAGGATAGGTTCCTGCAGAAATTTTTCATAAAATGCAAGTAAGTCGAATGCAAATGGGCAATATTCAATGATGGTAAGTTGTACCGAAATCAATATCCAACATAGCTGCGTTGGCTCCTTCGACAAGCACTGAACGTCCTTCTTTGATTGCATTGTGCAAGTAAGAGATTGTGTCTTTCACTAATGGCCGTAGCTTTTCAGCGTACACTTTATATCTGAAATATTTAAAAAAAAAAAAACGCCAGCTATTTCAGAATGTGCACAAATTTGAAGCGATATTTTCAAACTCACTTCTCAAGCTCTGCATCAACATCAACTTTAAAATCTGGATATATCCGTTGGTAAGATAATACTATGGATCGGAATCTGTGTGTATGAGGAATTTGACAATTTTAAAGATATGTCGATCAAGTTTAACTTTTGGGCTCTTACTTTTCAGCAAATAAGTCAAAATCGCCTAGTAAATCGCCAACACGAATGCCAGTACGGTTAGCTTTGCTGGCATATGTTGGGCCGATTCCTTTTTTCGTGGTTCCCAATGATTTGCCAGTGTTTGCCTTTTCAGCCTCCTGAAAACCATCTACCTGTTGATGAAAATCAAAAACTAAATGTGCGCGATCCGAAACAATCAAGCGTTGTTCCCAATTGTGTAAGCCTTTGCTTTCATTTTTGGCCAACTCCTCGAACAAACCGGGCACATGAATCACCACTCCATTACCTAAAATTCGAATTTCGAATATTAGCTCATCCACATATTATTAAATCCAAGCACAGGGACTACCTTACCAATCACTGAAACGCATTTTTCATTGATGATTCCACTTGGCAGTAGGTGAAAATCAAATTCAGTCCCATTAACGACAACTGTGTGCCCAGCATTGTTACCGCCCTACGAAAGAAAACGATAATGTCCGTTATTCTGCTGAAACTTAAATCAATCATCAATCACAAGACTTCAATTGTGAAATTAAATTTGTCGTTGCCATACGGCAAATACGAAAGAAATTGAGGGTCAGCGCCATCGGTGTAGCGAAATCAAACTTTTTTTGGATGGCGTATCTTCTAAAAACTACGCTTGTGATTGGTCTGAGTTATTATATACGTTATACCCAAACCAAGCAATAACATTGCCAAAATCCAGGATGAATGTTAGCTGCGACGCGATTCAAAATCTTGATTTCAGCCGATACACCGACTATTGTATTTTCCCTGTGGTCGTTAGTGAATCCACGTGCCGTGGACATGAAGAACTCTTATCGTTGAACTCAATTTTGAATTTATAAATTTATCAGTGATGATACTCTCTTAAATTTTGCTAATCTTTATTGTTTCAACAAATATCTTTATCGCCGTGCGCATCTTGTGATTTGTTTTATTTGAAGGCGTTCACTATAATTATATTACGCAAACAGCATTGGCTGGTTTCCAATTCTTTTAGCGCTTCATTGGTTTCAATGGCTTAATATGCCGACTTTATTTTAACAAATTCATCAAAACAGAACGATCCCGCGCGAGACTCGAGACCTAATTAACTTGAAACTTTCGACGATGAACATTTTGAAATTTCTATTTTGCAGTGGTCAATTGCGAATCGCTCCTTCTCTCTCGCTTTTTATGTGGTTGGAAAAAATATAAAACACACAATTTTCGCACATGCTAACTCTCGCAAGGAAAAGCAAGAAAAATAAAACAGAGACGAATACCAGAGATAATCGAAAAGTGTTGATTATATGGCAATCACGTGGTTGTAACTGTATGCATACTATACATATGATGTATTCTCTGATGTTAATAATGACGCACCATTATGAACAGCACTTGTAACTGAAGCAGCATTTTCCAACAAACAGAATTCATTACTCGGATGCATTCAGCAAAATCATTGGGGATTTAATTGTTGATAAACAAATAAATTCTAAATTTAATAGCATTTATCTGGTTAAATATTTGGGTGCCGGCCAATTTCTTTTGGATCATCGCAAAATTCGCGTTTGCGCTCGCTCTCATCCGCTTTGAAAATATCTTAAAATCTCATTCTCATGTCATGTTGTATTGTGTCTGTGCCGCATTATATAATTATGTGCACACGGCCGTGGATAAGTAAGAAAATAAACATACAATGAAAAAAGCGCAAACACTGATGATAATTTTCAGGGCGTAAAGAGGTTAGGCTACGCTCTTGAAAAGCGAATACACACACACACACAAAAGAAAATAAAACATTCTTTTGAAATAAGACAAAAAAAGAAATGATGAAATATCAGATAGATAGAGAGAGAGAGATATCTCACGCTGAATCGGTGAACACAAAATGATAACAAATTAGCGGTTGAAAAAAGAATGAAAAGAGTAGCACGAAGATTTACGATCATTTTTGCGGTTATCAACGACTAAATTTTCTTGGAAACGCCATGGATTTTCAATTGTTCGCCTTCAACAATCAAATTCTTGACGACAATCCCCGTGCTGAATGCGTTACAAATATGAATATCATTATGGATTAAAACCATAAATAACATTCAAACTTAGATTGCTTTTTAACTCAAATTATTGATGTTATGCACGGAATATATATAGTGCAATGACGTAATTTGTACCGAGAACTTGGAAAATACTGTTCAAAGTACTGCACTTGTGACCGTATAAATTATCAAAAGTTATAATAATTTATTTTATCAAAGAATTCTTTTCTGTTGACGAATGACTAACGAGCGTGAGCTTTCTGTTTTTTTTTTTTCGATCGTTACGTTCCCGCTTTCAATTCGTTGTTGAAGCGCAAAAAGTGACAACGAAGAACATGTGACTGTGTTTCTGTTGTGTCTTCGTGTCGTCGACAAAGGTTAAATTCGAAACAGTAATTGTGATTCACATCGTTGTGATCGTAAGTGTAAATGGAAATGGCATTCAAAGCCAGTAAATTGGCGTTTATTTCCTTTAATTGTTCTTTCGCGATGCGATTTCGATGCATTTTGACTGAAAAAAATTCCATATTGAATGCATGAACTAGATTGGAAATATCCTTACTTGACACCGACAGACGATATCCGCATCAGTTGCCAGCATATCGACAACCTTCCCTTTCCCTTCATCGCCCCATTGTGCACCTGCAAAGAAATCACAAGAAAAATCGACACACTCAATCTAAATTGCTCGAATTGGTCTGATAACACAGCTAATAAACTGGCGCTGTATTGCCAAATAAACAGATTGAATTTGTTGAGCCAATGCACAGCTGAACGAACAACATTAAATCGACCAGATAACTTACCTAGGACAACGGTCACTTTGGAATTGTACAGTTTACTGCGTTTGGCGTTAATACCATTTCCATTCTCTTGAGCGTTCTTCGATGACATGATTCCCATCAGTTACTTTTATAAATCCTTTTTAGTTCGTTGAGGCTTTTTTCTATTTGCTGAATTTGCGTTTTATTTTCACACAACACCACCATAAAAGTACAAACTAATCGAAGGGAAATCGGAACGAATTTCAAAAGATAACGAAAATTATTTACAGAAAATAAACTGAAACGCTCCAAAAATAAACACCACACGATTGATTCGATGTAACCTCACGATGTGGAATACAATTCGCACAATGTGTTCACTCTTTGTGACATTCAATCATAATAGTAGTTCAGTGTTGCCAACATCTAAGCAGTCCGCTTGTTTAACGCAAAAGCACCACATTATTCGCATGTGAATGTGTGTTTGTACGCCCATTCATTGTGCAAATAAATTTTGAATTTATGAATTACAATGAAAATGACATGTGCGATCCGTTTTTTCCCGCCATAAAAAATGTCCCACTTTTTTTGATCTCCTACCACAAAATCAAGCAGTTTGACCGAAATAATCGATGTCAAATAAAGTAACGAAGGAAAAATTGTATTTTTTGTTCAGAAAAAAGGCTAAATAATTTTTTTTTTTGCAAATTACAATTTTGCGTTCGTTTTTAATTATATTTATTTATTTTGATATAGAAATTCAATTGATTATCTATTGAACCATTCATTCAGAAAATTTTCTTCTGACCGATATCATCAGTTTGAAACATTGTTAATTATTTCCGACAATCTGCTTTCGTTTTCAACTATTTGAACTACAATTAAGGACTGTGATTACTTCAAAGAGATGTCGCTCGAGAGGTACTTTGTATTTATTTTCGTTTTTGAGGCGTTAAATCTGCGGTTCGGAATAAAATACAATAAGTTTGATCAGTTCAATTAATCTATATGTTCACGAACTCGTTAAACAATTCATTTTGTTTCGTTAGATTTATTCGATGCGTTGAATTTTAGATTTCGTTTGATCGATAGTTTACATTATCCGATAATTGCAGCGGAAGGTTACAGAAGTAATTTTTAAGTCAGGTTTAAGCTATCAAACGGTGTGAATGACCTCAATGTCCTAACTCCCCCCTCAATCCCCAAAAAATGGATCAAATCATTTTGCTATTGTGTATTTCTGGCCAAACGTCCTTATATTTTGAAACTGACTCGCATAATTACTTTTCCGCACACACCACTGTGTGTGGTAAAAGTATTGCGATCGGTCCAGAAAATTCAAAACGCTCGGAATAAGTTTTCTATGCGTTTTGAACATAGAAAAAACGATTGCAACCATTCCCGGAGCAGTTTTTTGTCCGTATGTGGTACGTTGTCCGTTGTACGCAAAAATTTGTTAACACGATAACTCAAAAAATTGATTTTAGAATTGAACAAAAATTTACACACACATTTGTCTTCATTAGGAATAGAAACCTATTAATTTTCAGCCTAATCGGAAAATTTTTTCGGGTAGCTCTAGTGGAGTCAAATCAAAAAATGGGCTGTTTTTCAATATAATTACGAAAAATTTGTATGGGGACTATGACTATTTCGCATTGTATCATTATGAAACTTTCAGAATATATTTTTTTTATGAAAAAAACGAGTCATGCAAAATTTCAAGTCATTCCAATGAGATTCAGGACTACCTCCCCTGTAAAATTTTCGATTTTCGGGGTGTTCTCGGGGTCGAAACGAAAAATTTGTATGGCAGCCATCTCAAGTTTACAATCTAACGAATTGAAACTTTCGGAATATTATTTTTTTATGAAACAAATGAGTCGTGCAAAATTTCAAGTCATTCCAATGAGATATAGGACTACCTCCCCTGTAAAATTTTCGTTTTTTGGGACCTTTTCGAGGTCAAAACTGAGCATTTGTATGCCGACTTTCTCAAGTTCACGCTGTACCGAATTGAAACTTTGAATATATTAATATTATGAATAAAATGAGTCATGCAAAATTTCAAGTCATTCCGACTAAATTTAGGACTACCACCCCTGCAAAATTTCGGATTTTTCGAGTCTTTTCGGGGTCAAAACTGAAAAATTGTATGGCGGCTATCTTGAGTTCACATTGTTTCCTATTGGAACTGTCAGAATATTATTTTCTATGTTTTTCAAGTCATTCTGATGAGATTTAAATCCAGCTCCCTCACAAAATGTTCAATTTTCGGGGTCAATATTCAAATCAATAAATTGGATGAAGTATTTGTGATTTTCTAATCTGTGTTTTTTCATCAGTTTGAATGCTCATACTGTTACCGAAAGTTATACTGTTATACATAACATAAATGTAGAACCATATCTATCGTTGGCATGAATTGAAAGTTCACATCAGAGTGAACTAATTCGTAATTGTTATTACCAATTCAAAAATAGAGAACGTTGAAGTAAGAATTAGGAACTGAGATGTTTATTGGTTTTTGTATTAAAATTTAAATTTAAATCACATGATGTGTAATGACTCGAAATTCGATCTCATCGTAATGACTTCAAATTTTCTGTGATTTATTCTCAAAGTTGCATGATGATTCGATAAGAAATAAACATAAATCCAATGCAAATGAGTAGCAATCAATGAAAAATGCGTAAGCCCGAACAATTTCGGGAAATGTGCGGAAAAATTAGTTTTACGTACGTAAGACCATTTATTTTTCATTTGATTTCAACAATTCTCCTCCGTTTGAAAGTTATACAATTCAAAATGTATTTATTTTTTGTCGATTTGCAATTAGCTATGGTTTAAAAACGCAAGTGTATAACTTCTGATCGGCAAAAATGATTCACCAAAACCACTCATTGGAACAGAATTCAGTTCTATGAATTCATGGGAATCCAATCGTTCCAGCTCGATCATGTTTAAGCGTGTTTGCTTTTTTGCCCACATCGATGCCAATTAATTTTCTCCCTCGTTCAATTTTGATCAATTAAAAAATAGGGAACAATTCAAATAATAAAACAATAAATTTGTGTCTAGAATAATCACTTTGCATCAAAATCGCTTTTATTCTATCTCATCCAATTATACTGAGAACATCAAATTCAAATTCAGTATGCAAAAATTAAGCATGAATTTATCAAACTACTACTACTTTATCTCGCATTAGAGAAAGAAAGAAAAATGTTGAATTTTTGTTGCTGTGAATTGTTTCTCTCTCTCGTGTGTGTGTGTGTGTCTCAAAACAATGATACTCTTCATCGTACACATGCATTATGCAATCATAAATTATCGAATTAAAAACGTTTTTCTCTTTGGATGATTCACTTAACAGGTCGTTTGCCTTTGACGACTGTTGGTCGGCTGATTATACCCTTTCTTCGCTTAACAGTCTGAAACGGAACAAAACAAAAATCGCATTGGAACAATGCTGTAATAGAAAAATTGATGAAAAGAATTTACCTTTTTCGACACATAATCTCCCGATGGAACAACACGATTGCTTGGCTTTATATTTGGACGATTGAATTCGTGTGGCTTTTTAACACGATAGATACGAACAAGCCAATGTTCCGATGTGTATGCTTCTTCTAAATATGTTAGATCAAAGTTTTTATTGCCGATGACGGCGTTTCGGGTACGATCATATCCGGATGGACCACGGAAATCTAGTCTCAAGTCACCGAATTGATAATAGCTCAATTTGTACATCAAACAGTTCAGCAATGCGGGCGCACCTTCTGCATCTATACGGAATTCTCCGCGTTCAGTGAAGAAATCACTTTCTCGGATATCTTTTGGGTGTTCTCCTTCGGCGATACGTACCATCCACAAGAATTTGTTGATATCGTCACCGGAGTAGCCAATCACACCGCCGAATATAACCAAAACATAATCAACATCCAGTGAGGTCATGATTTCATATGCCTTATCTTCGGGTGATGACATTGCTTTGCCAACGAGCGCAATATGACTATTGTTCCAAGTATTATTATCCACTAGCGTCGTTCGATTCGCCATACCGGCTATCTGATAACCATAATCCCACCATGACATTACTCGAGCATCGTCAGCCGTATTTTGTGACAGCCAATAGTAAGCTTCACGGAAATCATCCAATATATTACGAGTTCTGTGTGTTGGAAAAATATTCAAATAAGCTCCATGCAAAATGGATCAAATTTACAGCTTGACGATTTTTTTTCAATGAATTTCTGAAACAAAGATTTTTTGACGAAAAAACAATTTTCTAACTAAAAATTTTTCTTCACCAAAACACTGACATTGTTTTACGCGAAAAACAAATTCCCGGTGTTTCATCGAATCTCTATTTGTCGAAAAATTGTAAGTTTTCATTCTAATAGATAAATTGTTATTTTATATATTTTTTCACCATCGCATTTTTTTTTTCGTCGAACTGTAAACATTGATTCACATAGAAAATGTTTGAATCGATGAAAAATCTGGATTAAAACACTTGCCCATCGTTGCCGTTGTAGAATGCCAAAACGATTGAAGGGCTGGAGTATGCATTGCTTGTGACCCATGTACAATGCACGGCAAACATCATCAACAGCATGAGAATGGCCACGACGACAATGCTCTTCAAATTCGAGCCAATACCACCATTTGAATCATGTGCGGCTTCATGTTTTGGACGATGCTTAAGTTTGCCAGCCTGCAATTTTTTATCATATAGAAATGTTCACTTAACACGCATTAAATATTGTCGCTAGACTCATTCTTACCCGATCGTAAAGTTGTTTTTTCTCAGTTGGTTGTTCGTCAGCCTCGTCTTTCGGTGATTTTTCAGGTAAATTATCTTCGCGCAGGAAAACATCGAGCAGGCCAGAAAAAGCAATACCGCTCAAAATGCACACAACTGGAGTAAGTGTGAGCATCAATCGAACCATAACACCAGCAAAATATACAGCACTGATTGCATATAGAATTACAAATACGCGCTCATCATTGATTCGTTTAATTGTGTACCAGATGCCAACCGGAAATGTGCAAACTAGAATGTGCAAATCGAAGAAAAATGAGAACCAAGTAGTCGGTTGATGTTCAGAGACCGACGCGATGATTGGGATGTGAATTTTAGCGTATCCAGTGTCCCAGAGTGAATAGAATCGACCGCTCCAAGGAGCAACGACCTAATAAATGGGCGAAAATAAAGGGAGAAATTTTATTTCACCAATTCTGATTTAGATTTGTGGAATTCTAATGAATGAAACTGAATTTCAGTTATTGAATGAATAGTTATCTTACCCCACACAGAGTTAATATAACAACAACACTGAATACAACGGCCGCTGCAATTAAACCGCCAATAATGAACAGCTTTTTGAATTCTTGTTTTGAGAGAACGGTTTGTAAATGCTTCAAAACGGCCACCGCTAGAATTAATGCAAATACTCCGGATGCGGCCATGTGTTCGCTGGTCCGAATTGGTTGGAAACCAACAAATGGAATTTGCATGGAAAACAGCAATCCCAATATATAGAATGTGGTGTAACTGGTGAATAACCGTGGCGAATACCGTCCCATTAGCAACAAAACAAATACGTGCAACGGAATCAAATTGATAATGAAAACATAACCGCCCCAAGCTGAAACCATGTAGAAATACGATAGTGCGGCCATTGCTGCCCAGAATACCGAGCCAGTTTTCACTGCTTTCACCCACAGATAATATGTGAATTGCAATGCAAAAATGGCAATGCCTTCATTATCATAGGAACCAGCTACCGAACGACTGATGTAACCGGGCACGATGGCGATAAAGCTGGCCGCAAATAAGCCAGCTCCCGGTGACCATAGCTCCTTCGTCAACAAGTATGTTGAAATCGCTGTCAAACCACTAATAATGGAAATGAAAACGAACAGCAAGAGAGAAGAAAAGATGAGAAAAATTGAGTTGATAAGAATACAAAAATAGGGTTTGTTGATTTAAATCGATTCAAATCAATATGCAAATCGAAAAAAAAACAGTCAAAGTAGCCGAATGTACACAGTTCTTATACATTCAAAAGCAATTTGTTTGAATTTAAATTAGATTGAATATTTAAATTTAGTCAATCATTACACACAAACACACATTCAACCTAAGTACTTAACGTGCGTTGCATCGAAGTCGGCTCATACCTGAATATTGGCGCAAGGAATACGCAAATATCACGAATGTGTACGGGAATGTTCAATGTATGTAACAGCCAGTGAATACCGCCGGATGTGATCATCAGACCCGGATAAACAGTGCCACCAACGATACGACCCAATGGATACCAGGCTCTCTCATCAAACCAATTTAAAAATTGATAAAAACCGTGCTCAACCATGTAGGCCGTTGCACGATAATTAAACCTGGTGAATCAATAAATGTCAATGAGTATTTACGTGTGAAATTATTAATGGAAATGCTTTGGTCACCAAAAACATGGTTATGTGCTGCCAACAATGAAAGAAAGAAACAGTACTTACCATGGATCAAATTCATGAATGATACTCTCAAATCGAATAACAGCAAACAATCGGGATGCGAATCCTGATATCCATGCCAGCATTAGCACGGCAAAAGTAATTAAACTACTCCAGCCGGCTGCCTTCCGGCTGATTACTGTGTTTTTAGATGTTTTCATTGTCCATAAACAAAATATCTAAATGGAATATACAGAAAAGAAGGTTTCAACCAACTCAAACACACTCAATTGTGATATGAAGTACGAATCTACTGGGATTACTTTACTTTTTATTGTGTGAATTTGTTAAAATAACTCAATATTTGCCGAGCTGGATCATGAAAATGATTTTTCTATGTCTGTTTCTCCCTTATCAAGAGAACAACAATTTCAACGCGATTATGTTTAACACCAAATTTTTAATAATGACACGTCGTCGCCATACATTCTCGGCCGGCACACACAAATTTTCATAGATACGATATGCAGAAAACACACAAATATACGTATGTGCTGTAGCTTTAGTGTCAAATACGATAGAGACACGTCAAACTCCAAACATCCCAAAATGACAGCCGCTTCTCGTACAAGAACGTGTACTTAATCACAAACACACATACATGCACCAACAATTCACATCCACTTGCAAGAAATCTGCCTATTTTAGTTTAGGATAATAAATTCAATTAAAAATAACAATGGAAAATAATACGATAAATACTGACAATTATTGCAATGAATACTCAGCACAATACTTGTGAGTTGAATCGATTTGAGTTTGATATCTCATGTGCGACATTATCCGCATTCAACGTACTTAACGCACACTCGAAATTGGGAGAAAAAGTACTCTCACATATATTTTCACTTAGCTAGAAGATTCAATAGATGTTTTATGCGTTACAAATTCATTGATTAATCCTTAATACTTGCAAAGAACAGCACGCTTTGATGTTGAAAATCGAAATGACACACTGAACAAATTTCAAACTTTTTGAATATCAATCGAGTTTATTTAGATATTACATGACCGTTCTTATAAAATTACTGATGTTTGAACCCATCACATTAAGATGAATATTTCCGTGATAATCGAAAGGACTCAATCCAATTCAAGCAGTTCATTATTGTTAAGAAATCCACTTCGTAGCTCATCATCTGCTCATCTACTTTCTTCTGGACAAGGGAGTGTAAACCACTTTTTTGAGTAGTCATATTATGAAGGCATTAAAGCCCAGGAACAATAAATTGTTGATGGAATTGTTGAAAATTTGTTTGTGATTTTAGTAGGTACAAAATAAACATAATTTTATTTGAATAAATGCAAATATTTTTATTTCAAATTTAGGAAAAGATGTCAATTTCTGATTAGATGTTAGTTGCATAACAAGCCAGCTGATTTCTGTTTCAAAGTTCGTTTTTCTCATCAAGCATTGCATGAATAGATCGTATGGTATAGTCAAAAGTTTCTGAAGTTGATATATCGCTAATCTGAAAAGCCCAAAAAATAGAGCTTTAAATATGTACAATCGGTTCCTCCGAAATTATCTTTTCAAAGCGAAGTGATGATATCATTGAGAATCGCAAGGTTGCATTCAGTCTCTTTGATCTACAAGCAACTTAAAAGACGTTCTCCTTCCTTTCTGAACGATAAGTTATAACGAAGGTTAGACACGTATTAATGATCAATTGCGAGTATTGGTTAAGCCATAGTTCGACAAGTGGTCACGCGATTTCGCAGGAGTTGAATTTTGGAACAGTATTCCAACTGACATAAAGTAATCTGATTCGATCGGGTCTTTCAAGTTCCTTTAGAGCACTGATTTTGTGATTCTCAACGTTAACTATATTATTTATATGCTGTTGCTTGATAAGTATTCGTATTTACTCTCATATCAATGATTTTTTATAATTCTCATCTTCATATTATATTTATTTCACCTTTTTCATATCATTTAATCTTCTTTTCATTTTGATTTTCATTTTTTTATTTATTTATTTATCTATTCTGGGCCTAAGACAGACTGAAAAAACTTATGAAAGTTAACATTTAGTAATAAAAACATATTCTCCTTTATCAAAATAGAATCCACAATGAAACAATAACGGTAAATACATAAAAATCTGATAATGAGATCAATGTAACACATTCAAGTCTGGTGTAACCTAGAGAGATCGGATCAGAGTAAATTCATATCGATTAACACTCAAGCGAATGTTATTATCAATTGCATTAAAGCGTCACATGCGATTCAGTGGTCTATTTTGTGCATAATTAGAACGGTGATTAGCTATTCTGTATACTACAATACCAATACTACGTAACAAACGAACTGGTTCAACTAATTCAACAAGATCCAATAATTCAGGGGGGCATTTTTGAAACCATTCAGTATATACGTATCATAAAAAAAATAACAGACCTGCAGTAATTCGTCGACGCTTTAATGAATCAATTGAAACCATCATACATTTTGTTTCATAACATTCAATTGGATTATTATCCTCAAATGTTGTGAATTTTTGTTGAATATTCTCAATCCTGTCACAATGAATTTTATGATACGGTTGCCGTACTACACTCGCATACTCAAGAATCGTTCTCACACTACATCATATGATTTGGTCATCCGCGAAAACTAAAATGTTTACTGAATTCATTTTTACCGCTTAATCATTTATAAACATTGTAAATAGTGTTGGAAAAAGATGGCCTTGAGGAACACTCAAGATTAATGAATCTTGAAGAATAACAGAAGTAAAATTTCACACTTAATTTTCTATCACGGAGATAAGACCAAATTCACTTAATTATTTCCGTATGCAATACAAAAAGAATTTAATTTGTGAATTAAAATTATCTGGTCGACTCTGTCAAATGTTTTCAAAAATCTGTATTTAAAACGTCAATTTATTTGTCTTTTTCTTGTTACACAGAGCAAATTCAATGAATTTCATTACGTAAGTAGAAATGTAACGTTTGCTCATAAAACCATGTTGACACGGTGATGTCAATGATTCAATCGAGTTTTTGATTCGCCTAATTTTGATTTTATCTTTTGCATTGTATAAAGTAGAAAGTAGAAATTTTCATCAATGATGTAATTCTTCTGATTCTCCTGAATCAGAAAGGTTTCGGCGTGGTTTTCCGGATCCAATTGGTATTTATAGTCACTCATAAATTTCATCCACACCATGGGCGGAATTTTTACCTTATTTGCACTGTTTACTAGGAACAAATATTGGTACAAATTTAGGCCTTGTAATAAATAATTATGGAATAAAAATTTTCAATATAATTTTACTTGAAATGTGCTTTCGAATAGGTAATTGGTTTGGAATTTGCTAGAAAATTACTTTTACTAACTGGTCTTCAGGCACAAAATTTCGGTGAAAATTTGAAATTGAAATGTGTGGTTTTTTAATAGCGTATGTATATTCGAATATGCAGTGTGAGTATACATAACATTTCAATTAACAATTCAGCTATTTAGCGCTATATTTGTTTCCATGTGAATGCCTAGTTTGACTTGTAATCACAATTAATTTCACCGAAGTAAGGCATTCGTCTCTAACATCCACTATCATAATGCCGACGGAGCGTAGCTCCAAAGATGTAAATTTGTATCAAATATGTTGATATCTTCCTCAGGGCCCATTATTGAGTATCAAATTAGGGTTTCGTTTTTTATATACAAAAAAATCTGTTAATGATAACCGCCCACATAAAACAAAGTTGTGGGTGAATTTTCGATCAAAAATTGTTGACATATCGTCGTTCAGTGTTTGTAAAAATCTTTTGTGTTTTGCATTGAAAGAAAAATTTGTCAACTGCAGCAGCTCATTAGTCATTGTGTATTCGAAAAGAATTCGTTAAACTTACTTGATAGAATTCAATTGAATGGCTAATTGTGGCGGGTATTTGCGTTTCAGTATCATTTGCATAACTGTTGTCAACTCCAAAATATTGATTAAATTGAAGAAGATCGTCTCCATTTATGCAATAGTTGTCAAACATTTTCCAATTATTTGCCTCCATCCGCTTGATGTGCACGCTCTCAGTTATCAAAGGCATTTAATAAAGTCACAAGCGTAAATTTCATTTCAAACATTCACATATAATAATCAACATCCTTGAATCTGTAGCACCAGTGTTGTGGGAAAAACATCGCACCGCATGCAGCATTTGCTTGAAAAAGATTTTCTTCCGCACGAAAAGTCACACACACACACACACACCATAAAAAGTGAAGTGAGTGTCGGGGCAAAAAAATGCTGGTAATATGATAACAATAGAAGTAAACTGTTGAGCGATGGTGCACGAAGGAAATATCACGCTTAAACTCAATGTGAATTTGGGTAGTGATGTTTACAATGTTTATTATGTTGTAAACGGTGTGCCGTCGATGGGCTGGTGCGTGCGCGTTCCCCTCGCATTTGATGTTGGTTCTAGCAGCTAAACGTTGCACAGCAGTTGATTACGCTGTGGCATCTTTCAACCTATGGTTTGCATGTCCATGTCCATCACTGGTAAATGGTTATTATTTGATGAGCGCATTGATTTGGTGCACGGCTGAATCACTCGGAATATTACATTATAATTTCATTAACAACTTTCTAGATCAGAAAACACGCCAAACTGTTGCGATGGCTGGCATACTTAAACATATTGTATTTTTTGTCCAATTCACAGTGCCAAGAGAAACAATTTCGAGCGGTGAATGAATGCATTTTGAAGCAACTATGAACGTTCATCTCGTATCCTCGCACGACAGTTCTTCACTTTATCTCTCTGTTCGTTTATTACACAATGAATATTAATTGATAATTAAGTGAAAATTCTGTTAAATATTTTGTGTGTGAAAAGTAGCCGACTTCTGGTGAAACGAACGGAAATAATTAGTTTTCATTGAGTCAACTTTTCCAAGAGTTGATCAATTAAAATATGTTTTGCTGCGTATTTTTCTCGGCATATAACTTTATCCATTGGGACCTCCAGAGATGGCATAGTTTAAGCAAATTATGCTATCATGAAGCGTTTGAAACAGACGCAAGTTTATAAGCATAAAGTTTAATGCGGACGAACGACCATGAGATATGAAGTGCAACGAATTCTTTTGTATTTCAAAATAATGATATTAAATTGACCTGAAATTCCTTTGAATGTCTCGTTTTGCGACGGTAATTACAGTGCACAGTGTTCTTTATACAGCTCACTGATGAAGTCCTTTATTCAACTAACTTTAACCCTTCAAGCCACAATTTCGGCATGCATGCATTCGATACATAGATACATGTGTTTCATTATAACGAAAACAAGCCATTTGTAATTCTTTGGTCATTCAAGTGATGCATTTTTAATAATGCGGTTTTCTGTAGATCTCAAACGAGAAATATATTCTTTTTTAGTTGTTCTTTGTTTACTCAATCGCAACAATTTGTCGAGATAAAAATAGAGCTGAAGTGTACACATTGTTGAATTTGTAGCAGCTCGAATAAATTTGCCATTTTTTGCGGCAATCCCGTTTTTATTTCATTAAATACATACATTTTCCAGCCTTTGGAAAGGTATTGTTTATTTCAGGACACAGCAACAACAAAATCTAGAGAAAATTCTTTCATTTATTTTTTATTCATTATGAAAATGGCTCTTTGACGGAATAACTGCAGTGGCTAGCCAGAAAAATTATTACTTTTGGTCCCAAACAAGCGAAAATTTGCTGCATTTGTTCCATAACTTTGATGAAACTCCTTTGAACTCAAGCAAATCGACGATTCTGAATGAATAAAGAGAAATGAATGTACTGAAAAATTTGCTTCCACCGCACTAGCTTTGGCAATAATACAATTACTTTTGTCAAACTCGGCAGCTTTCCAAGAATCGAAAAATTAGCTAAGTTTTTAAATGTTTACGTAATTTACAATTCATAGACAGATTTATAGAATTAGAAAATTTGAACATGAGAATCGAACCCAATAATTCTTTTAAACTCAATTTTCTGATTCCTATGTTTTAAATTATACGAATGTGCAATTACAATGAATGTGCAAATTTGTTGTGTAATCGAATTGTTATTGTTAGCATCGAGTCTAATGAATCGCGCTATTTAATCAATGAACACCCTTTTTGCATCGCTTTAAAAAGAGCACCAATCATGCATCTATGTGGACTATTTTCCATGATTTTCGAATGATGAATGTCTCTACTCATATTTTGCACGTAAAAATATTCGGCTGGATATCGAATTTGATTCGCTTTGTTTGAAGAAAATTAAATTGTCACTAGAATAGAATCCCTTCTTGAAAGCCGTTTTTCACGTGTTCAATTTGTATGCAATCAATTCATGTCGTCGAGTGAAATTTCGATAAAACTAGATTTACTTGGAAAGTGGCCGGTACACAGCGTGTGCCAAATTTTCTAGCGAAATTAGTTTGTGATCGTTTATTGAATATAAGATTCCTTTATTCGGTGATTTGGCTGTTTGATACAGACTTCCTCAGTAGAAGACCTTTCACAAAAATGCGGAAGATAAAAAAGGAATTCCTTTTTTTAAATAAGCGGTAAATATCGGGAAGTTGTTCACATGGCACAGATCTGCTTTTTTATATGGACGTCTTTTCTTCGGTTGAAATATCGGATTTGATTCAATTTTGTTGTGTGAACATTAAACGTACACTTTCATGGCTTATCCATAATACTTTTTTTATTATATTTCCGATAATAATGCGATATTAAAGATATTTAGTTATTCACTTCTTTCTATGTACACACACCGCACATATTCAATCCACATATTCATCTAATGCGTATTTTTCAGTCAGATTATTGAATCTAAAATCTGATATGTGAAGTTAAGTCGACGCAATTCGAGTTTGGGGGATGAACGATGTATGCAGATAACGGTGACAACAAACAAAACCATATATGAACCTTGAAATGCACTCTATGTAGATTATCGCATCTGATATTTCGCTTGGGTTCCAACAACAAAATATCTCTGGTAAATGCATTTAACCACCCACCCAACATTGGAAATCTATCGATGTATAGATTTTGTACGCTAATTTCGTTTCATCTCCGTTACAATCTGGTGCTCGCTTTTTTCGCATCTTATTTGCAACAACAAAAAAATTGAGCAAAAATGCGAATAGTCGTGCCGAGGGAATCCGAATGTTGAACGTATCGCTTTTTTCAACATAATGCATATTTGATAAATAGAATTATGAAATCAGAGAAAACAGAGAGCAAAATGGAAGTGGAAGATAAACTCGGGAGATACATAGAGAGAGAGAGAGAGAGAGATCACAGATCTAAGCCATATCGGAAACTTCAATAACATATCATATCACGTCATAACTTAACACAATCATAAAAACATTTAGCAGAGAGTTTCGAAATACTCCTGAAATGACGGCTCGGAACACCTACCCTTCGTCACATGGAATTTATTTAATCTGTACGGCCGCCCGATATGTGTAAGGATACACAAAGTGAGGGAGGAAGAGAGCGAAAATCCTCATTTTTTTGCTCTTCTTTCACCGCAAAAATGTATTATCTTCGGAATCAATTGAACCCAGCATGAGTCTTGCTAATTCCGGAGCATCTTCTTAAAACACATTGGCGGCTGAATTTTTCCCACCTACACTCGATAACATTCTCGAAATTTCATTTATTTTTCTGAATATATCGTCGTTGCGAACACTTTCAAACCAATTACTCAACAATTTGCCGTTATTTTTACATGGAATCCGATCGCAAATTACACGAAATTCCTTACTCAATGGATCGGTTGAACTGTTTCTTGTCTTGGATATAATTTCATTTCGCATGCTTGCCTGCTTCGATGTTACTCTTATGCACTTCAACAACAAAATGCCTCTGGTATGATATAATTTGAAACAGTCGAACTATATAAATCTGAGCAGAAACTTATCCAAAAACATCGAAGATGATTCGCATGGGACTTTTCCTAAACCGCTATATGACTTGGAATTTTGATATCGAACGGCGGGGGGAGGAATCATGCTCACGAAAAACAAAACAAATACACACAATCATTCGCTCGATTACCCATCAAAAAAGCATGATTGACTCTATCAATAGATTTTAATATTTGCAATTCGTAAAATAAATTTAATACCGTCAGATAATGCCAACTGTATCGACCCATTCAATGCTTGTAACGCATTGTGTTTGACACTGTGTATCACGTAACATAACACACAGCCATCCGGTGTTTAGATTGTGCGTTCTGAATTTTCGACTTAATGAAAACATTATTCATGAAATACGATATGTTAATGGATGAACACCAGCGGCTAAGTGAATGTTACACAACCGGTATTTACACTGAACTGATTAACATGATGAAATTATATTTATTTGAATGTGGTGCGATTGCTAATGTGATTTCGATCGAGAAAACCGAAGGCGGTGTTGTTCGCAATCAGAGTATCTGATAAATAGTTACATACAGCAAAAGATGTACACCATTTTCCACCGCAGTATTTCCAATATTTTCAATTTTCAAGTCGATTTTCTTGGTCAATTTTATCGAAATATTTTTCAAAGACCGTCCCTCAAGCCACGTGATTTTCGGTTGACTTTCCAATTTTTTGTACAAATTTTCGTAAGGTTTGTCACTCTGTATGAGCCAAATGTGATAATACTAACAATGAACCAGATAGAAATATCAAAATGCTATTCAGTAATTCCAGATTGGCCATCATTTCGCAAATGTACACTTTTCAAATTTGCTCCAAAGCACGCAACATAAGCGGCTTAATGTAGACACATTAAATTCTTATTAAATATGCAAGTATTATAAGTCTACATATATTTGTGTGTGTTGCTCAATGAATTTTCGATCCAACAAGAGAGCGATGGCATTGCGCACAATGCATATTCTTTTTTATGACGAATGAAAGTATCGACTTATCCAACAACTTTTCTATCTTTGATATGAATAATTAATTCCCTTTTCAAAATCTCATAGAAAAATGGAATTCGGATTATCGAAGATTCTTTCATTTTTTTCCAGAAATTATCGAAAGAAAGGAATTTCCTGAAATCAAATAAGTGCTCACTTCTTCTAGAACTTAGACTAAAGTCATTTGGAATTTAAGATGCAGTCATTTCGATACGATACTAGGGCCTTCAAGTAATACGATGGCATTGAAATCTTCGATGTTATTTACAAATCAATAACAATTTGTGATGTCACCATCAAATTGGTTTGGTCGTGATAATTTGTCAGCAATTAATTTGACATGAGCTTCATTAAATGAGCGTTATCGATCCAAACAAGGACGGCAGAGCAGATAACAAATGGCATTTAGAAAAAATTAGAACACATGGGTAAGAATTGTGTGAAATTCATAGTGAAAATGTTCGCGCGTAAAAAAGAAAATGTTCTTTTAATTTTCAGACGTTGAATGAAGTCGCTTTCGATGAAATGCTGCGAATTATATTCCATACATAAATAAATTGACCAAAACAAACAGATTAGATAATATTCATGAAAACAAAATTAATGAAATAAATAGCGATTTGACGATGACGGACAATTCCCAGCGGCAATGAATCCGCAAAACATCGCAACAATTAACGAGCAAAAGATGAAAATATGAAGTCTTAGAATGTTGATGAAAGAAAAAGGCTATATTTACTTTGTGATTCGTAGTAATTATGGCAGGCACAAGTCTGTGAAATTGCTTGCATTGTCGATCACTTGCTTGCAGAATGCATGAATTCATTTATTGATTTTAAATACAGTATTATCATAATTGATTCATACCCTCGTGCAAAGTGTGAGTGTGTGTGTTTCTGAACATTGGCCACTTTGCGGACAATTTTCTCAATTTTCCGTCTATTCACTTGAAAACCCACTTGACTATGTACGGATTTAGAACCTACTAACTACTATGTGCACACATTCTGTATTCCATCATAAATTTTCAGATGATTCAACCGAAATTATAATGTATTTTGCGTGACTGTAAGTCGATTAGACCAGCCAGCAATGCATTTCAAAAACATATTCGATCTGAAGAATTTTGATTTTGCATGTGGGTTCGACTCCGCATTCGCCACCATTGGACGCTTTACTTTTAATTCGCACAACAATGACTTCGTGGTCTTGTAAGAATGCAATCGAATGTATACTTTTTGGATATCTTTCCAGTAATCAATTGATAAGCATATTAACTCAGCTTTTTTTCCATCGCATCACGATAATCGCATGAAGTCTTTAAGTATCGACGATTGAGCCTGTGCATTGCCCATCCATCCATCTATTTCATTTATGTGCTATTCAAGCAAAATCCCATGGTATAGAGAAATGTTGTCGCAAAAATATGTGTGCACAACAATAAGTATTATTTTTTTTTCTCTTTCTTTTGACAACCAGAGAAAAGAAAAGAAAATAGAGGAGAAAAATTCAATTTTTCATTTTGAAATTGACGAATTGCGACGACACGAAACGAACAAAACGAAGTTAAGTAATGAAAGGAAATTGAATGTGAAAATAGGTGCATGAACAACAAATCGAGCCGCCGCACATTTCTCACATATCGCATTCAATAATATATATTCTCTATGCCATACACTTGTACTAACATAATCTTCTTTGGGTTCACTTTGATTAGGGATTTTCTAGTCAGTCACGTTTGTATTAACGCGCGCGCCACTCATTTTATTAGATTCGCCTTTAAATACCGTACAAATACAACAGAAGAAATATCTAAATGTGGCCGATTTGTCGTTCACATATATTCGCTTTCTATCTCCATCAATCGATGTGAAGCTCTTGATCTTTTCTCTTCCTTATTCTTACCTTGACATTTTACAATATTTCCAACTGCACATGGAATTCTGTGTGAAATCCGTATAGTGTGGGCAATGCTGTTGCCAGCTAAGCCAGCCGAGGCAAGGCAAGCCCAGCCAGAGACACACGTGCACTGTACTGAGCCGTACTTACATGGACTCGTTCGCTCTCTCTCTCTCTCTCTCTCTCTCTCTCTCTCTCTCTCTCTCTCTCTCTCTTCCTTGCAACAGCAACATTCTTGATAGAACGGTAAATGTGAAGTGATTTGCTACTGACTCAATAAAAATAAATTTGTCACCCTCGCAGCCAACGAACGATGAAAGTACGATGTCGCTTTGAATGTCGATGATGGAATATTTTTTTTTCTGAGTACAAAATAGCAAAACGAAAAAGAGAAAAAATCGCATAACCAGATAAATTTACTTCACATTGTATACATGAGTGAGTCACAATGTGTTGATTGAATGACCTTTTGTTGTGCTCCAATGCAAGTCAAAATAAATCCCCGCACACGAATATGATGCATGTCACTTGTACAATAGCAATTGAATCAAATATAGAAAATCGACAAACCATTGTGGGATTTATCTCAACGTATTTTAAGTTGATTGATTTCTTCTTCTCCTCTTGAGTCGGAGATGCGTTTCCTGTTCAATGTTCGTCCAATATTCGTTTCAAGTGACCAGAATGAAATTCACCACATTGAAATATCCACTGCAAAAAATCATCCACAGAATTTCCATTAAATCAAGAATTTACCAGTTTTGGCAATATGATTCCATCAAAAGTATCTTGATCTCGACTTCTAATGTTTCATTTAATTCACATTCTTGCACAAATTTTTGACAGTTTTTTTGAGCATAAATAAGTGTTCAGAAAGTAATTTCAATAATGTTTCAAGCCGTCACAAATTACTACCGCCATTACTTCATATCACATGATTGCAGTCAACTGTCATAAATTGTCGGCAATGGCCGCATGTTGATTCAACGTTTTATTTTGAACTGAAAATACGTAATAGATCGGAACGGTGATCGGAGCTACAAAATTGCTACCAATTGCTACCTACTTAAATAATTTCGACGAAGAAGCTGCACATTTAAATTCCGTCCGTACAATTTACAAGAATTACTCTTTATTTCACTGAAATTTCCATTTCGTATGCCGAAAAATGCAAACCTACAATTTGATTCACATAGCACCACATTGTTATAGTTACATCGAAGCGCTGACTGAAAATATTGGGAGAACAAATTGAAAACCGCGCATTCGTTACTAACTTCATATCTATCATAGATGTCATTATTTTGACTTTGACAGCTATTGTATCTTAAAGAGGATAAAAAATTACATTGAAAACGATCTGTCAAACTTATCATTCAGTTGAATACACAAGTTTATTATTGCGTTGAAAATGTCGAGCTACGTGCCTACAAAACAGCATTTGCGGGAAGTTTTACTTTATTGGTTTAATCTGAAGAAAAATGCTTCCGAGAGTCATCGTTTGTTATGCGAAGCATATCCAGAATATGCTCCGTCGATTAGAACGTGCCAGGAGTGGTTTGCGCGGTTCAAAAGTGGTGATTTTGATGTGGAAGACAAAGAGCGTCCAGGCCAAGTGAAAAAGTTTGAAGACGAGGAGTTGGAAGCATTACTCGATGAAGACTCGTGTCAAACGCAAGAAAAACTTGCAAAATCATTGGGAGTGACACAACAATCCATCTCCTATCGTTTAAAAGCCATGGGAATGGTTCAAAAGCAAGGAAATTGGGTGCCATACGAATTGAAGCCGAGAGACATCGAATGCCGTTTTTTCACTTGTGAACAGCTGCTTCAAAGGCAAAAACGGAAGGGTTTTTTGCATCGTATTGTGACTGGTGATGAAAAGTGGATTCATTACGATAATTCGAAGCGAAAAAAATCGTATGGTTACCCCGGCCACGCATCAACATCGACGCCAAAGCCGAACATTCATGGCTCGAAGCTAATGCTGTGTATTTGGTGGGATCAGCTCGGCGTGATCTATTATGAGTTGTTGAAACCAAACGAAACCATCACAGGAGCATTGTACCGAACTCAATTGATGCGTTTGAGCCGAGCACTGAAGGAAAAACGGTCGGAAACGGTCGCAAGACACGATAAAGTTATTTTGCAACATGACAACGCTCGGCCACATGTTGCTCAGGTCGTTAAAACCTACTTGGAAACGCTTCGATGGGAAGTCCTACCCCACCCGCCGTATAGCCCAGACATTGCCCCTTCCGATTACCACCTCTTCCGATCAATGACACATGGCCTGGCTGAACAGCATTTCCATTCTTACGAGGAATGCAAAAAATGGGTCGATTCATGGATAGCCGAAAAAAGCACAGATTTCTTTCGACGCGGAATCCGTAATTTGCCAGAAAGATGGGAAAAAGTTGTGGCTAGCGATGGACAATACTTTGAATAATCAATTTGTAACCATTTTTCCATAATAAAGATCGAAATTTTGAAAAAAATGCGCGGTTTTCAATTTGTTCTCCTAATACATGCTAAAATTCTGCCAATTAACACTTGACTTGCATCGGTGTCTTGACACCAAAATTGATTTTTTTATTCAATTTAAATGCAAAATAGATTTGTGTTAATTATTCTATTATTTTATTGATGTTGTTTTTGAATTTTGCTCGAGTTTACCGTGTTTTCGATGCACAAACCATGTAGCCTTGGAGCCTTGTAGCGACGATGCAATCACAAAATTAACTTTGCATAAGCATTCGATGTTTTTTCTTATTATTTGCTCCATTTATTTTTCAAGTGTCTAGTTGAGAGCATATTTTACGAAATCTCGCTAATAATCCACTTCATTTTAATTCAAAATATTTGCATACAAATATTGAAAATATTATGAATTCACAATTACTGTTTAAAGTGTGGTTGCGTTTCCCCCGACAATATATCGACCTGCCAGTTGTGTTTTTCTTCTTCTGCACATTGCTCGCATTATTTGCAACAAGCTATTGTGTGTGCGCCCATCGAACGAATGAATAAAATGAAGGGGACCGTAAAATCGCAACAAATTGGCTATACATATAAATGAGACGCACGGAATTCCACAAGAATAGTGATGCTTGCCACGAATATTCCGCACCCTCACTGTCGATGGCTAATAACTTTCTAACATAAGTGCGGATAATTGTGTGACATATTTCAATAAAGACATGAGTGTTTTGAAGTGCATATAAACATTAAATCTACATTGTAATGAATGCAGATTGAAAATGTTTTTTTTCCAAAGCCATCAAATGTCAATCAATGATGAATATTTATAAGATTTTTCGCAAATTGTACGCTTTTTTTTAAATTTTAGGCACATTCAAGAAAATTGAAGAAATTTTTTATGAGAAAAATGAAAGAATAAGAATCCAAAACAAAATTTTGCCATGTCAAAGATATCAAAAAATAGTCTCTGGTAGAATTTAATCAATTTCATTTTTTTCATTAACGGTTTTCAATTTGGTACTGAGCTCGATTAATGTAAAAAATAAATTATAAGCGAGACTGATCGAAATATTGTTAAATCTGCTAAAATAGATCTCGTTCGATTTTGTTCGGGTGATTTTATCATGTCATTTGAATATTTATATCAGGAGAGTATTTCGAAAATATGCTTCAAAAGAATATGGTTGTTGCAACTTTAGCAGTTTTGATGAAAAATATACCAATAATTTTTAAAACCATCAAAATTTGGATGAAAAAAAAAAAAAAAAAAAAAAATACAGAAAAACTGGCTCAAAATTGCAGAGTATCTCAGTTTTCATTACAGATCGAGGAAAACTAATAAATTATATAAAAAAGACTTGACCAATGTTGGGTTGGTCTCTCTTTTTGCAAAAATCGCTAGAATTTGTTGAATTTGAGCTCTGAGCTATAAACCATAATTTTGATCGTATGCACCAAAATATACCAATAACCTGTCTTTTACCTAGCAGAGAATCCATTAAATATGAATGAAGCTTTGAGTAAACATTTAGGGATGGGAGAAAATGTGGCTGCATAACAGAAAAATGGTGAAATGCAATAATAAAGCATGAAATAATTCCCGTTAATGGTCTTTGTATAGACAGAATATGATTTTTTTCATTTCATAATATGCAATAGAAAAAATCACGTGTTTCGTGCCGTTTTTAATCTTGAAAAGCAAAAAAAGAAAGAGCTTGTAGCAAATGAAATCTGGTAGCTTTTTTCGGATCTGTTTGGATTTTTTTTTCCATAAATGAATATGTTACTTTGTTCACACTGAATTTCCGCCATCAGTTTCGCAATTTGATGCCAGATTGGTTGTCATAAAATTTCAAAATTTCAGTTTGTTTCCGTTTTCAGCTATTTTATGAAACTATTATAGTGTAGCATCCAACTAAATCCTGACGGATTTTGCCAATAAATAATTTGGTATGGAAAAAGAAGCGCGCACAAAAAATGGGTGAAAAAAAGCCTGTTGAAATGATGCTCGACACATTCTATTCAAAGATGTACTGCAATTGGTAGAAAGTCAGGATAACATAGGCGGGTCCGTAAATATTCAGCTTCTGTAACTTGTTGATTTTTTGTGCTGATGCAATGTGAAAAGTAAAGAAGGCGTTTCGAATATGCGCAGTTTTGAAAAGTTTGTCTATAAACATGTTAATGCGATCCAATGCCGATGCAGAAAAACGAAATGAAATCGGTTCGTATTCTGCCGTGTACCATCATAATATTTATTCTCTTAATACAATAAAATCAACCTTTGTATATTGTGTGTGCCTTTCATCCTCTATGCAACTTGCTGTCGAAGAAAATCGCTACATCAAAATGGGAAAATTGAGTTGCGTACTCAATGAAAATATTTAGTTTATTGCGAATAGTCCTTAGAGGCGGTCGAATTTACCGAGCACGAGGAATATCGAGGACGGTCTGTGTGTATATGACGGATAGCTGTAGGATGTTTGATATATATTTCGCATTCCGTTGATTCATTGTTGAGAACGCGCGTTTGATTTTTGAATAATTTATTTGTATAAAATAACCAAATTGTGTGTGGTCAATCGAGTTGTCAAAGTGATTTGTGGCATTTAATCAACCATTAATCCATTATTGCGTTCAAAATCCGAATAGTTTTCGGTCGCGAAATTGTCCGAACGTGAAAATGTTTCCATATCATCAGTTACGTGTCCCGCCAATTCTTGGTAATCCATCATATTTTCCGCCGTTTATTTTACGACATACTGGCTTCCCATCGCCCATAGATTTATCTATTCGAACGCTAACGCCAATCACACCACCAACGACTCCATCGCCCGTTCAGAATCGCATGAACATTGGCGAATTTGTGGGAAAAAATTTGGACATCAATTCGGTTAGTAGTTCGTCCGCATTCTGGAAATGGGATCAAGTTGGACCATCAAGCTCAGCGTATTTTCATGCATCGGACAGTACATGCCTTAATTCATCACAATTTATAAACACTGTGACAAAAACAGTGTCTAGTGAACAATTGGACGATTTTGAGCCAAACAAAACCAAAGACGAAACGGGCAACAGCCAAAATGAGCAATTTAGTTATAATATTAGCATCGACGATGAATTCGATTCGGATGAAGATGCTTTTGTTGACGTATTAACGCAAGATGATATTGTGTTGCCGCAAAGAACTCAACCGGATTTATCCAGCGATGTTTCGAATGAGCCTGAAATACCGGTTGTCTTGATCAATGATGCGGACGAAGAGGAAAATTGTGGCGCTTTGGATCGAAATAAAACGTGCTACGACGATGAAAAATTACATAAAAACGCAATCGAAGGTTTTGCAAAACTTTTTGAAACATCTATTTCTAATGACATTAACAATCATCGCATTGGAATCTCCGATAAGTCATCTTTGGACCCATCAACATCAAATATTGGACTGAAGAAACGAACGAAGCACAAAAGGATACATCATCAAGATGATGATAATACGAGTCCGGTATCGGGCACAATTATCAGACGATTACGAGACGATGAGGAACTTGTTGTTCGCCGCGGTGATATTGATCCAGCGTTTAATGTCGTCGAAATTACAGAAGAAGCGAAAAAATTACTATCGAAAATTGAGAATAAAATCGGCTCTTACATTTGTCAACTTTGCCGAGAACTGTACAATGATGCATTCCAATTGGCACAGCACAGATGCTCGCGAATTGTACACATTGAATATCGATGCGCCGAGTGTGACAAGGTTGGTGGTTTTACTTTTTATATTGTTCATTTAGAATTTAAATGTGAAAGATGTTTCTAGATAAAAGCTAAACAAATTTATTATCAAACGAAATTTGAATAGCATGAAAACGCTGATCAATTTAAATCATTATTTGATTAACCATGTGAAAATAAAGTGGCTCACAGTCAACCAACTGCTATTTTTTGTGTATTATTATAATTGGCTGTTTATTTTTTATGGAAAACAGTTAGTTGAGACATTTTGACTGGAAATATAAAATAGCTTTAGTTGATTGAAGATATCTTATTTCGATCGAGATAATCAAAGTTAGCCATTTAAAATCATTGCAGAGGCAAAAGGTCACAAATAATCGGCTACTTAGTCAAAATATGTTCACAATCATCCTTGCTGGAATATTGTTTGGCATACATTCGATACACAACGAAGAAAAATCTAAATGCTCCACATTAATACCCGACAAACATTCGGAATTTGAGCTCGCCATGCTTCTATATGAAAAACATTTGGAATTTTTACATTTTTCCAAATGTGGTTTCGAGAAATCGTACAAACAAAAATCAGTAGGGATTCAATCGGCAATTTTCGTGACAATTTTGTAGCAACTGATTTTATTTTTTTATTTTTTCATTCTAAAGATCTTTTCTGTGCACGGTCCAGCCGTATTTATGTGGCGCCGAAGAATTCTAATGTGCATTCAATTGTGTCTAAACTTTTTTTTTTCAATTCCATTGAAAAGGTGTTCAATTGTCCAGCAAATTTGGCTAGCCATCGTCGGTGGCACAAGCCTCGGCAAAGCGTGTCGCAAAAAACTGTAGCAGCTGGAAGTTTAAAACTCAAGAATAAATCAAATATCAGATCAAATGAGAATGGCAGCTCTGATGGCCAAGTGGGAAGTTTTGTGTGTAAAGATTGCGGAAAAGCATTTCGCCGGTTAGCCGAACGAATTTGTCTAAAAAATTGTTATTCAATATTCATCGTATGTTCTGATTGGACCTTTTTAGAATGGCATACCTCAAAAAGCATGGAATTGTTCATCAATATTCTGTATGTGAAATGGAAAAAAGATTAAATTTACTGGAGTACAACAAATTGATAACGGCAAGAGGTGGCGTGCAGGTGGCCGCGCAATACAAGATGCTACCAGAAGCTGAGCAACGTCACTTGCATCAAATCCGCGAATTCTATTACCAACAACGAGACTGCTTATCGGCCTATCAGTTTGTGCAACACCAGAGAATGGAGAAAAATGACAAAAGGTAACAAAATCAATCATGTATTGATCGTTTTTAATTGACATCAATATTATTTTGTGAACAGCGATCTTTATCCAAAAGATCATGTGACGGGTGATGATAGTAAATGACAACCAGTATTTCGGCCTGTGCCGAGGCTACCAACAATAAACTGGACGCAAACGATAAATTCATTGCAGTCGTTGAATAAGGATGCCGAGAAGTTAGATCCACGACCGCCACCACAGAACTTCATCTGTTCCAATCCGCATTCAATGCAACACGAACAGCTGCCTTTCAATAGCCATATTGGGATTTAATGATATGGTTGAATTGCGCAATGAATAGATTTCCAGCATCATCTCACTACCCGTTCGGAGCAGCAAAGTAGCCAAATCTCCAATTTTCCAATTTCATCATAATAAAACATTGTACGAACTTTGTTCTTGATAGTTCTAGTGTAACAAGTGTTTTTTTTTATTTGAAAAAAGTTTCGAAGGACACACATTCATTTCCCTCGGACCAAAATATCATTGTTTCATAATATCTGATTCTTTCGAACAAAAAAAGTCTCCTCCTCCACTTGAAACTTAAAATGAATGTTCAAATATAAAATTTTATTGCGATATGCTTAAGCGAAACAAAAAAGTTCAGTGAAAGTTTATGTAAAGAATTATTAAAGTTCGAATTCCATTACTGGAAAAGAGCATAAGTGCAATGTGACTAAATTTAGATTTTGGATTTGGATTTCATTGCAGATTTTAATATCACGAAATCACTTTAGTCAACATGAAAAATTGCATATTCATGACTTGAAGAACGCATTTATATCATACTGTATTGTAATATTGTGAAAAGACATTTAATTCATCATGAAAATTATAAATAAATATTAAATTCCATGCGAATTTATTGGAAATACAGGTTTCCGTGCATCTCATAAAAGACATTCTATAGAAGTTTCTTCTACGCAGCTAATTTATCTGTCGAACATTTTTGATGGGATTTATTTAACATTTTTTCTCAATTCAGATAATTATCAACCGCTAGTCAAGCAATTGTTGAAGAAGAAGGTGTCAACAAAAAAACTGCCTCACAATGTGCAGTTACTGGAAAATGATTTGATTCGGCAGAACGGTGAGTACTGAAACTGGTCTGATTGCTGAATCAATGCCAATTTTCCACTTTAACCCTGATAAAATCCAAACCCTTCAATCGTGTGATAAGTGCAATCCCCTTGTTCGCTTGTTTACATTGAAGACGTTCCCTAGAAATTATAAAAATAGAATAATAACAGATTTTGGTTTGAATGGTTCCTTCATATTGAGTCACACGTTGTTTTTTGCAATGGGGCTTTTTTCGATGATATTCCGGCCGTTTATCGAAAAATAATTGTATTCGCTTCGATGTGTCCCCTTTTTCAATCGACGGTGTAAAAGTTATTCATCTTATTTTTACTTGGATCAAATTGAATTCCCCACAAACCAACTTTATAAGCAGTTATTTTATGCAAATAACAAATTTGACAAGGCAATGAAAACAGTAGAAAAAAAAGTTATTTTAATGGGGGTTTTCGTCTTTGAAAATTGCGTTTGTGGAAAAGGTTTTTCAACATTCGTAGATCGAACAAAAGATTGAAATTTTGGGATATTGATAAGAGCAAGTAGCAACTCTTTCTGTATTGGGAGTAATCAGAATTGAAAGATTTATCGGTCTACAAATAGTCTCAGTGAAACACGCAATTTCTCAAACGTTACATTCCTTAGAAGTAAAATGTTCGCATTGTGTGGTTGTGTTTTCCTTGAGATACATTAGATGGTCAAAATAAATTCACGATTATTTCAATATGGGCGGCATATTGGAATTGAGAAAATGTACACAACTGAACATGAATTTTTGTTATACAAATATGTTTCAGTGACTAAGAGAAACTGCAACGACTCATGAAAATATAAAAATATTTTTGAAGTGAATGAAAATCCAAGTAAAATGTAAACGGAATGTGCCTTAATAATTCGCATGCTATGGAGTGGAACGGACTTTAAGCATTAATACACAATTATTGGCCTAAAAAATCATTAAATGTTGGAAAGGAGAAGTATAAAGACATTGAAGTGATTTGCTCTTATTTTGATATAAACTCTAATTATGACCTAACTGCAAAAATGAACCTTATTTCATATTTAAAATGAAGTCTTACGTCATAATTAGGAATACTCAAAGTTTAAGGTCAAAATTTGGACAATTGCATTTAGTGCTTCCCCCTTGGAAAAACTGTATACTTGTGACCTTACTCATGAATAAAGGACACAAATTTTGGCATCAGGAGACATATCTTCTTAATTTATAATATTTTTATTATTGAGTTTCTCTGTATAGCTGCGAAAGATACAAATGTTTTGTTGAATGTGTTTTGTTTACATTTTTATTTGAACAAAAAGGTTTGGCTAAATCATACTGAATGAAAGGTGAGATAAAAAATATCCCAGATTACGTTCATACTATATAATGTACGTATCATATGCATGGTGAGGATCTAAGGTTCATTAACATGCGCAAGCTTTGTACAAATGCTACTGCCAAGAAATCTTAACAATTCTAATTGAATTTCACATTCTGTTCAATAAGGCTACAAGAGTGTGATTCAAAATTAAAAATCGAGAAATCGCTTGCGCATAAGCAATTGTTTGCATATTTATTAAGAGAAGTTACGTTGTTTCCTCGATTGATTTACCCCAAAAGATTACACATGTATATAATATATCAAGCAATTTGGATTAGATAAGTTGATAACGTTGTAGAGATATATTATTAGTCATAACTCATAAGTGTTCCATCGTACGCATTGCAACGCATCGCAACTCATCAACACAGAAAGCAATTAAAATAAAAACAATAACCCGAACATGATTGTCAATTAATTCACATGTTTTTTAAGTTTCATCACACTATTCAAATCACATTTGACTTAATAATGTCTTCGAGGTCTTCCCCTACCTCTCAGTCCATCAGCTTCGGCGAACAGATTCCGTTTTTATAATCGCATTTTGAAGGTATTTATCAAAATTCCCACAAAATATTAACTGAAAATTCATAGAAATGTGCAAAATATTCACATTATTGGATTTATACGGCACAGAGTATCGCGTGATTGGTGATCAACATTCAATAGTTCATGCTACCTAATATGCCTCCGATCCAAGCGGACAAGTACGGTCCTTGTATAGGATTGGAGAGTTATTCGAGAGTATGCCAATTGACCGCGCCATCTTATCAAGACCGCGAACTCAATTTAGATCCATTGTAATACGAACAAAATTTTTATTGACACAAATAATAAAAACAAATGGGTCATTGAAACGATTGAAATATCACATCAATACTACTGCCCAATAGATTGCGCTGGAGAATAGATATGAATAAAATGTCTCAAATAGCACGGTCCCCTTGCTCCGATCCGGAACTGCCTCGAGATAAAGTTGCTCACCTACAGCGCTGAATATTGTCATTGTTTATGGGTACGCGGGTTCGATTTCATGATAAAAATCATAGTTGAACAGAACTATCTCGTTCTCGTTCGTTAAAAGCCAACATTTTTGGTTGAAAGGATGGAATTGTTTATATTATTTTTATAATTCGTCGAAAGCTTTGAATGAAAAATTCGGATATATTGGACGAAACACATCAAATGTCATTACCATTTACCTTCACAGTATTTTCAAAAATATATGCTCATACTTCTATTCAAAATTGGCGTACAGATTACTGTAAATTAGTGTGAGACGCTTTAAATGATGATGATTTTGAATGAATCAAATTTAAAAGTAAATTATGCAAGATGCTAAAGACGAAACAAAAAATAATCATATATTTTTAGATAAGTTCGATTTTTATTTAAAATTTCAAATGAAGTTAGTTTATATATTTGAATCATTTCCAAGACCGAGATTCAGATATATTCCAGTTGCGCCAAATCAATAATGACATCTCGCAGGCGTTTGTAAAATTTGTCTCGAGATTTTTCTGAAATCAATGTACTCCATTCCAAATCCCCTGGGTTTTCTTCCATTAAATCAAAATCTATTCTACTCTCACTATCTGCTGTCAATACTACACAAAAGATTGTGGACATAATCAATGCAAATTTTCCGAATTTCTGCAAGTGTTTCTGCATCAACTGATATGGAAAAAGTTTCTCCGGATCCGATCCCAATCTGAGAAGCAAGGAAAATTATTATGTTTGATCTGAATTAACTTTTGAGCAATTTTTACGCACCTCCGAATATGTGCTGACAAACATTCATGATAAGTTTTCAACAATTCATCGTAATGCATATCTCGCAATTCTTTTGTTGTGCAGCAAAAAATAAAAAGAGCAATATCGCTGATCGGTGAAGCGTGTCGCGAACATTCCCAATCTAAAATACTGGTTTCGATTGGTTTTCCATTTGAATCATATCTGAACATGAAATTATTTTGCCACGCATCACCATGTGCTATCACTGATGCCGATTCAGTCCATTCTGAATCGATGCAATCAATAGCAGTATCCCACGGTTCTTTCTCCTCAATAATTTTTTTTACCTTGGCCAACAAATCGGCATCCTCCTCATTAGATAATACTTTCAAAGCATATTCCGATTGTTTTGCATACATTTCTCGGAAATAAGACTTTCTGCGAAGGAATGCTTCACTCATATTCGAAACGAGAATATTAAACATTTCTGGCTGTTGATCTTTCAATGCGAATGAAATCGCATGAAATTTAGCTAAAGCCTGAATAACTAAACGAGCATGATCAACAGTTACATCTTCCATATGGCAATCAATCGTTTTAAATTGCCGAAGTGTCAAATCTTCAAGCATCATGCATTCTTCTAGCTCCACATCAACTGTTCGATAGCATTTTGGATATTCGTTGAAGCCATCTACTTTGATATTTACTTGTTTCGATAGTTCGAAGTCTCGGAGGACTGGAAGAACCTACGCAAATTTAGAAAAAAATTTCATCATATCTTATTAGATAAATATTGAATAATTCCTTTAACTTGAGTTCAATACTTTCAATTTATATAATAAAAAAAAACATTATCTATAATTCACCTTATCATACATATAAATTTCTCGCAAAAATCGTACTCGTGCACGAAAATGAGCACGTCTTATGGCAATCGTTGGAGTAGTCTTAAGAATCAAAGATTTTGGGTTCTCTCCATTTTCAAATTTATTTTCTTCAATGAATGAGACCCGATAAATCATTCCACTGAAACCAGTCCCCTCAGCAGACCCAGCACTTAAGTTAACTTGGTAATTTCTTGATTTCAATTTTTTTTCAATGGATTCACAGAGTGCTGTGCGGACCACTTCACTTGGAATTTCGGATAAATTTGACTGAACAACCATGATTACTACAACGAATTTAACTTTTAAAAATCGTCCGGAAAGTGTTCTTTGGATACAATTAAAGTATAGCAAGAACAGGGAAATAACCAGCTGCCTTAAATAGGTCCAAAAAAGTTTGTCTTCATTACGGTTTGTGCGTCATTGCGGCTCTATAACTCATAGTATCAGATAACAGAAAAATTATGCTCAGAAGCAAATAATTCATCAGCAACAAAAGTCGAGGGGAAAATCAGTGCTAGATTCGATAGTACTCTAATTCTTCCTTTCTAGATTGAATGCCACATTTTCTGTAGGAATTCCGAGAGTTCGTTTCACTCCATAGCATGCAAATGTTATATGTACGTTAGATCTAACGCATTATTGAAGCGCAACACAAAGCATGACACTTGTTCTTGGAATCATGGAAAAAAAATCACTATTTTTTGTTATACAAATATGTTTCAGTGACTAAGAGAAACTGCAACGACTCATGAAAATATAAAAATATTTTTGGAGTGAATGAAAATTCAAGTAAAATGTAAACGGAATGTGCCTTAATAATTTGCATGCTATGGAGTGGAACGGACTTTCGGCATTAATACACAATTTTTGGCCTAAAAAATCATTAAATGTTGGAAAGGAGAAGTATAAAGACATTGAAGTGATTTGCTCTTATTTTGATATAAACTCTAATTATGACCTAACTGCAAAAATGAACCTTATTTCATATTTAAAATGAAGTCTTACGTCATAATTAGGAATACTCAAAGTTTAAGGTCAAAATTTGGACAATTGCATTTAGTGCTTCCCCCTTGGAAAAACTGTATACTTGTGACCTTACTCATGTATAAACGACATAAATTTTGGCATCAGGAGACATATCTTCTTAATTTATAATTTTATTATTATTGAGTTTCTCTGTATAGCTGCGAAAGATACAAATGTTTTGTGGAATGGGTTTTGTTTACATTTTTATTTGAACAAAAAGGTTTGGCTAAATCATACTGAATGAAAGGTGAGATAAAAAATATCCCAGATTACGTTCATACTATATAATGTACGTATCATATGCATGGTGAGGATCTAAGGTTCATTAACATGCGCAAGCTTTGTACAAATGCTACTGCCAAGAAATCTTAACAATTCTAATTGAATTTCACATTCTGTTCAATAAGGCTACAAGAGTGTGATTCAAAATGAAAAATCGAGAAATCGCTTGCGCATAAGCAATTATTTACATATTTATTAAGAGAAGTTACGTTGTTTCCTCGATTGATTTACCCCAAAAGATTACACATGTATATAATATATCAAGCAATTTGGATTAGATAAGTTGATAACGTTGTAGAGATATATTATTAGTCATAACTCATAAGTGTTCCATCGTACGCATTGCAACGCATCGCAACTCATCAACACAGAAAGCAATTAAAATAAAAACAACTAACCCGAACATGATTGTCAATTAATTCACATGTTTTTTAAGTTTCATCACACTATTCAAATCACATTTGACTTAATAATGTCTTCGAGGTCTTCCCCTACCTCTCAGTCCATCAGCTTCGGCGAACAGATTCCGTTTTTATAATCGCATTTTGAAGGTATTTATCAAAATTCCCACAAAATATTAACTGAAAATTCATAGAAATGTGCAAAATATTCACATTATTGGATTTATACGGCACAGAGTATCGCGTGATTGGTGATCAACATTCAATAGTTCATGCTACCTAATATGCCTCCGATCCAAGCGGACAAGTACGGTCCTTGTATAGGATTGGAGAGTTATTCGAGAGTATGCCAATTGACCGCGCCATCTTATCAAGACCGCGAACTCAATTTAGATCCATTGTAATACGAACAAAATTTTTATTGACACAAATAATAAAAACAAATGGGTCATTGAAACGATTGAAATATCACATCAATACTACTGCCCAATAGATTGCGCTGGAGAATAGATATGAATAAAATGTCTCAAATAGCACGGTCCCCTTGCTCCGATCCGGAACTGCCTCGAGATAAAGTTGCTCACCTACAGCGCTGAATATTGTCATTGTTTATGGGTACGCGGGTTCGATTTCATGATAAAAATCATAGTTGAACAGAACTATCTCGTTCTCGTTCGTTAAAAGCCAACATTTTTGGTTGAAAGGATGGAATTGTTTATATTATTTTTATAATTCGTCGAAAGCTTTGAATGAAAAATTCGGATATATTGGACGAAACACATCAAATGTCATTACCATTTACCTTCACAGTATTTTCAAAAATATATGCTCATACTTCTATTCAAAATTGGCGTACAGATTACTGTAAATTAGTGTGAGACGCTTTAAATGATGATGATTTTGAATGAATCAAATTTAAAAGTAAATTATGCAAGATGCTAAAGACGAAACAAAAAATAATCATATATTTTTAGATAAGTTCGATTTTTATTTAAAATTTCAAATGAAGTTAGTTTATATATTTGAATCATTTCCAAGACCGAGATTCAGATATATTCCAGTTGCGCCAAATCAATAATGACATCTCGCAGGCGTTTGTAAAATTTGTCTCGAGATTTTTCTGAAATCAATGTACTCCATTCCAAATCCCCTGGGTTTTCTTCCATTAAATCAAAATCTATTCTACTCTCACTATCTGCTGTCAATACTACACAAAAGATTGTGGACATAATCAATGCAAATTTTCCGAATTTCTGCAAGTGTTTCTGCATCAACTGATATGGAAAAAGTTTCTCCGGATCCGATCCCAATCTGAGAAGCAAGGAAAATTATTATGTTTGATCTGAATTAACTTTTGAGCAATTTTTACGCACCTCCGAATATGTGCTGACAAACATTCATGATAAGTTTTCAACAATTCATCGTAATGCATATCTCGCAATTCTTTTGTTGTGCAGCAAAAAATAAAAAGAGCAATATCGCTGATCGGTGAAGCGTGTCGCGAACATTCCCAATCTAAAATACTGGTTTCGATTGGTTTTCCATTTGAATCATATCTGAACATGAAATTATTTTGCCACGCATCACCATGTGCTATCACTGATGCCGATTCAGTCCATTCTGAATCGATGCAATCAATAGCAGTATCCCACGGTTCTTTCTCCTCAATAATTTTTTTTACCTTGGCCAACAAATCGGCATCCTCCTCATTAGATAATACTTTCAAAGCATATTCCGATTGTTTTGCATACATTTCTCGGAAATAAGACTTTCTGCGAAGGAATGCTTCACTCATATTCGAAACGAGAATATTAAACATTTCTGGCTGTTGATCTTTCAATGCGAATGAAATCGCATGAAATTTAGCTAAAGCCTGAATAACTAAACGAGCATGATCAACAGTTACATCTTCCATATGGCAATCAATCGTTTTAAATTGCCGAAGTGTCAAATCTTCAAGCATCATGCATTCTTCTAGCTCCACATCAACTGTTCGATAGCATTTTGGATATTCGTTGAAGCCATCTACTTTGATATTTACTTGTTTCGATAGTTCGAAGTCTCGGAGGACTGGAAGAACCTACGCAAATTTAGAAAAAAATTTCATCATATCTTATTAGATAAATATTGAATAATTCCTTTAACTTGAGTTCAATACTTTCAATTTATATAATAAAAAAAAACATTATCTATAATTCACCTTATCATACATATAAATTTCTCGCAAAAATCGTACTCGTGCACGAAAATGAGCACGTCTTATGGCAATCGTTGGAGTAGTCTTAAGAATCAAAGATTTTGGGTTCTCTCCATTTTCAAATTTATTTTCTTCAATGAATGAGACCCGATAAATCATTCCACTGAAACCAGTCCCCTCAGCAGACCCAGCACTTAAGTTAACTTGGTAATTTCTTGATTTCAATTTTTTTTCAATGGATTCACAGAGTGCTGTGCGGACCACTTCACTTGGAATTTCGGATAAATTTGACTGAACAACCATGATTACTACAACGAATTTAACTTTTAAAAATCGTCCGGAAAGTGTTCTTTGGATACAATTAAAGTATAGCAAGAACAGGGAAATAACCAGCTGCCTTAAATAGGTCCAAAAAAGTTTGTCTTCATTACGGTTTGTGCGTCATTGCGGCTCTATAACTCATAGTATCAGATAACAGAAAAATTATGCTCAGAAGCAAATAATTCATCAGCAACAAAAGTCGAGGGGAAAATCAGTGCTAGATTCGATAGTACTCTAATTCTTCCTTTCTAGATTGAATGCCACATTTTCTGTAGGAATTCCGAGAGTTCGTTTCACTCCATAGCATGCAAATGTTATATGTACGTTAGATCTAACGCATTATTGAAGCGCAACACAAAGCATGACACTTGTTCTTGGAATCATGGAAAAAAAATCACTATTTTTTGTTATACAAATATGTTTCAGTGACTAAGAGAAACTGCAACGACTCATGAAAATATAAAAATATTTTTGGAGTGAATGAAAATTCAAGTAAAATGTAAACGGAATGTGCCTTAATAATTTGCATGCTATGGAGTGGAACGGACTTTCGGCATTAATACACAATTTTTGGCCTAAAAAATCATTAAATGTTGGAAAGGAGAAGTATAAAGACATTGAAGTGATTTGCTCTTATTTTGATATAAACTCTAATTATGACCTAACTGCAAAAATGAACCTTATTTCATATTTAAAATGAAGTCTTACGTCATAATTAGGAATACTCAAAGTTTAAGGTCAAAATTTGGACAATTGCATTTAGTGCTTCCCCCTTGGAAAAACTGTATACTTGTGACCTTACTCATGTATAAACGACATAAATTTTGGCATCAGGAGACATATCTTCTTAATTTATAATTTTATTATTATTGAGTTTCTCTGTATAGCTGCGAAAGATACAAATGTTTTGTGGAATGGGTTTTGTTTACATTTTTATTTGAACAAAAAGGTTTGGCTAAATCATACTGAATGAAAGGTGAGATAAAAAATATCCCAGATTACGTTCATACTATATAATGTACGTATCATATGCATGGTGAGGATCTAAGGTTCATTAACATGCGCAAGCTTTGTACAAATGCTACTGCCAAGAAATCTTAACAATTTAAATTGAATTTCACATTCTGCTCAATAAGGCTACAAGAGAGTGAACATTCGAACATGATTGCTGATCAATTCACATGTGAGAGAAAGATTAAAAATGTCTTCTCTTACTTTCAAACAAAATCCAAAATTGTGATTTCACTAACCGATAGAACAAATAAACGCTACTTCTGGGATATGAATTAAATCGATAGCGCCGTATATTCTTTGGGCGCAATAGCTGCAAATTTTAAATTATAAATCAACCGCGAATCTATGTCTGAACTATTGGCTTTTGTGCGTTTTTCAAACAAATTTTACTCTCACACATTTACTTTTCATTTTCGAAAATAGTAGGTGTCATAGAAAACTAACAACATAATTAAGAGGTGTCATAGAAAAAAGAAGGAATTTCTATAACTACGTTATAAACTGCAATCGGTTGGTGCAATCATAATGAGTGGTTGCGAAGGATAGAAGTATTTTTTATAATTTCTCATTTTTCCGTTAC
Source organism: Obolodiplosis robiniae (assembly GCA_028476595.1). NCBI lineage: Eukaryota > Metazoa > Arthropoda > Insecta > Diptera > Cecidomyiidae > Obolodiplosis > Obolodiplosis robiniae. Next base: position 25,096,254 of record CM052017.1, read on the forward strand.
TTCAATCAGAAATTTCAATATACTTATTCATAATAGCTCGCTATCGTTTTAAGCAAATTTGCGCTTACATGTCCATTAACAATTAAAACACAAAACCGTTTTTGCTCCGTCTGAATTACCTCAGCTGAGCTTATTTTGGGACCCACATATATATAAGTTTAATTTTAATTAAAGGTACATCAGAATTCAATTTCAAATCTCGTAAAAACAATTCAAATTTTAATTTTTATGTTTAATGAGAAAAGGCACGCTCTGTTTAGTTGTATGAGCAAGAATTCCAATTATGTCACAACAGTCAGTCATTCGGATGACAACGTAGAACTAAAACAAAATCACTGCATCGATTTGTCCAAAGTTCACCCTCATTTATGAAAATCGAATGTATAAATATAAAAGAAATGTTTGCAGGTGACATTCACCGAAAATAGTATTCGAAAGGCAATATGCGAACGATGGTTTTGTTTGTCCATTCATTTGATCAATAAAAAACAGCATATTATTGACCGGTATGAAATAAATGGGGATGAAATTGCAGCCGATGTGCGGAATGGTGTTTGATTGACAGCTTAAAGACATAGAATAAAGCGGAAATTACATGCATTTTTCAGCCAGGTATAAACACAGAAAACTTGCTTTTAAACCGGAGATAGAGCTTGATTAGTTATGAATGTTGAGAATTATTGGTGACTTTGCAAATCAATCATTTTCTTCATAAACAATAGTACCTTCCTTATATCGGTTCGCTTTGCAAATGTCTAACTTCAAAGGCTCGCAATCAATGTGACACAATTTTTTTCTAAATAGAAACTTTGAAAATCTTTTCGATTGATTGCAGATTGGACGAGAGATTCAGGCAATTATTTTGGGCATATCGATTATTTCATGCAGTCCTTTTGTTTTTTCTTGCTTTACAATCATTCGCATTGCCTTCAAGCGATCGAATACAGTTAATACATAAGCGTTTGACATGAATCTAATGCTTCCAATTCTTCACCTTTAAATTTGTTTGGCTGATCAGGACGCTCTTTGTCTTTCGTGTAAAATTCTCCATTTTTGGCAAGCTCTTTAAGCATGCTCCTCATAACCTTCCACAAGTATTCGATACGCTTCAGCTGAAATTTTTTTCCTGCTATGAAACGTGTATAATATGTAGTAGTTGTTAGTATGATTCATCTGGTGATGATTCGAGTTACACTATTTTATATAGGAAACCGCATGAAATAACAGAAATCCCCAATATCTAGTTGAAAACTACTAGCAGCTTTGATATAACGTTCGAAAAAAGATGCAATTACATTTGAGTGAACCAGACATAGCTTTAATTTTGATTTCCATCCCACGCATTTGAAGCATTCCGGTTTGAAAACTGTTTTATTTATCTGCATTGCAAAAGAAAAACGATCTATGTATGTTAAATGTAGATCGTACATATAAATCATATAAAAAGAAAACAAAATACGATTGCATTCGTCGCGATTTTTGTCGCCATAGCATTTTTCACAAGTTTCTGATATTTTCATTGCCTTCATGTTGATTGACTTTGTATAAGTGGTGTCTCCAATATTTGAAGCGGCTTGACGGCTCGCAAGCGAGGAATAATTGCACTCCCGTGGAGGGGAGTATTTATTGCACACGTGCGTTCAAAGCCTTCAAGAAATTGTAAAAATTTTGTAAGAACGTAATTAGAGTTCGGTGAAATAAATTTCATTATTGAGATAAAAACTTGTCAAGCTAAAGCTTTTGGTCAGGATTAAAAAAGCTAAGTATTGAATATTGCACGAGCTTTGCAAAGGCTTCATCAAAAACAAAAATGTACACTGGATGGCGCTATGAATCTCACTGTGCAATTTCCAAATATTTATTGAAATTGAATGCTGCTTATATTCTTTTTATTTGAAATGCCTCTCTTCTAGAATCATAGATTTTATGGATTAACCCAAAATGTATTAATCGGTCGGTACGTTTCTATGGTATTTCTTAGAATTTCAAGCGAATTTGGTATTTTTCGGATAGAATAAATGAGTGAAATGAAACAAAAAATACAGGCAACATCGAATGTCCGTCATTTGAACCACTACAAGTGCGCGCGATTGACGTCTATTTTATTTATTTTGGAGGCCAAGGTCAACCTTATATTCTCGACAATTACCCGCATATTCTCTCGTACATATATATTTGACAATAAAAGTGACATTGGTGGATGTGGTGTTTATGTTTGCATGCATCATTGTGTTAGTTCTTATTTCGTTATCTTTTCGGGCGAACTGAACTACGATCGAACGGATTTCTTATTTGTGGTTTCACACACACATACACAAAGTATATATCCGAATCATGTATATCATATATTTAGCCTTTTGCCATCATCACAACTGCAGTCTCTGCTACCAAACTCTATGTAGTAACATTGAATTTGCGAATATTTTCATTCTCCAATAAATGACATTGACGATCGACAAATTTTTCCATTGCATTATGGGCATACTGTAGTCCCGCAACAACGTCGTTTCAAATATAAATTAGTTCTGGTTGCATGCATGTATTCAATTAATGGAATGAAATGGCATATCATAACCAATTTTATTGCGCCCAATCGAAAGACGAGAATTCAAAAATGGGAAAATTTGTTCCCCGAAATTCATAATCTGGAATCTGCGTCATTGCATCATTAATATTTCTACATACACATTTTTTCCCATTACTGAAAATAGATCAATCGGCCTTTCGAAATCTTTTGGAATGTTATTGTTGTTGATACGTTAAATTCGCTTCAGTTTTTGCTTTGGCCTGGTCAAACGGGAAAATGGTTTGAAGCAATCAGTGAAAGACTGGTCAATAAGCCCTGGTGCTGAAATAGACATTCTAATTGGCATTCGCGATATTGAATTCAAACAATGTTGAGAATGGTAGTGCTACTGCTGCTGTTGCTGTGCATCTTGAGTATTGAATTGTTAAAATCGCAATCGCAATTGCATTTATTAACATAATTCATTATACCTTTTCTGTCGTTTGCTGCGGCATTATTACTTGAAATTTATTACGACGAGAGTAGAGAGTACACACATCTCTCTTTTTCTCGTATCCGTAATCCGAAAACGATGGTTCGAATGTGTTAATAGCGCAAGCGTGATTCTAGTGATAATGGGGTTATGTATAGTAAAGCCTTCTATTATTGGCACAAAATCAAAATTTTACGAGCATTTTTTCATCTGTATTGTGGGGCTAGTTAAGTAGCGAATGCAAACGCTGCAATTCAATCCAGCCGAGAGAGAGAGAGCTTGCATTCGGTCCCCATTACACACAGTTTGCGACTCGCTCCAATCATACGTACATGTATGATATTGTATACATAAAATGTACAGAGAAAACAGAAAAGAAAGAATGAACACACGATGACGACGAAAACAAGAACAAAAAAAAAAAATAATAATAATGCAATAATAACAGCGAGCACACAGTATATAAAACATCTAAAAAGCATTATAATATCTATGTCTGTGAATGCACATTGATACAAATGGATTTCTATGTATTTGCTAGACACATTCACACATAGCCGCCAAAAGACCCTGACACAACACAAAACCATCCTGCGGACATATGACGTTGGAAAATTCATTGTCGTATTTGTACATTTTTCATATCAATGCAAAATTTTCCATCGAACAGACGTTCATCCAGAATCAACAAGAGATGTTGAGTGAGCACACCGAAGAAACCATTAGCATAACATTGAAAGTGCAGTTCGTTCAAAATGCGTTTCAAATTATTTGAAACGCGCAATTCAGGAAATTAATGTGAAATTCACATAAAATTCCATCAGCTCGCAAACCAAAGGTCGTCTATCATGAAGCGCACAACGCACAAGTTGATAAACATTACTCAGTTCAGTGAAGAGAAAACCATTTATTCCATTTTTTTCCATATTGATTTTCGGTCTTCAATTTGAATCAAAGAACAGCTGAAATTCGAAAAGTCGCCGTGATCGAAGTACGTGAATTTCGGGGTAAGTGGAGTAGTAAATCAAATTATAATCGAATCAGAGAGTAGAAAACAACTTAGACTTGAAGACAGACATATTAATTCATTTATTATATCGTATGATCAAAAATTGAATAGAATTGTCATTTATTTTCGGGCCTTATGCAAATTCAATTAGATCGGCTTATTCTATAATTTGTGCTTCCGTCAAACAATCAAAGTCGAGTATCTAGTCAAATTTCAAGTGTGTTTTGATTACATATTAGACGAATGACGCAAACAAAGCACTTTGAAAAGAATCAACCAAACACAGATGATATTACAATTTTATTTTTTTTCCGCTTGCTCGCACCAAATTCTAGTTATGATACTATTCTTTTTGGGATTTGATAGAAAAGCTGTATATTAACTTTATATTATAAAGTGTTCATTTAGTGTTTGAAGGCATCTTTTTAATTCAATCAAAGGCTATGGGCTTGATAAGTGAGTCATCCGCAGTAAATTCACAGAAACGAAAACAAAATAATGTCGCAAACGAATGAATCATAGTCATAAAGAAGGGAGAAGAGAGTATTACACCATATGATGCATTCACATCAATAAACCAGCAAATTCCCCGTTTATTTTCGGTCAATTTCGTTGCTGTATATGGTTTGCATATGAAGTGCATAAGAATCACGCATTGAATTGTGTATGTGAATGAGTTTCTTCTTCCAAATGTTCCAAACACAAAAGATATTTTTTGCCTTTGGTCGAACATAACATACCATCACATCATCCTTACGGCCGCCATGGGCTCAATTTATTAACTGCGTAACAATTATTTGCGGTTAATCAATTTCTTTTTCGTTCGTTTGTGTAATATTTGTATGTGTTTCTGTTTTTGTTTCTGTTTTGCTCGCTTGATCGAGCGACATCCATTATTTTGAGATAAGTGAAAGCAAGACAATGCGGGCGCGCACACCGAATTGCATTTTGCAATTATAATTAATAGCATATTGTTTGCCCATTGATGATTCTAGTTTGAATTTGACATTTTTATAAAAAAATGGTCAACGCGAGGGGGGGAGGGGGCTAATTGTACCCTTACTCTAGCCAGCCCACAGAATGAATCAATATCAATAAAGGTGTACGCGATTCAAATACGTAGAACTTCAAAAACAGAAAAGGAAAAAGAGAGAGAGAGAGAGCGAATAAAAAAACCACACAATATAAACGAATGTGTATAGATGGGTTGAAAATAATGTAAAGATTTGATATATCTATACACAATCGACATCGTTGCGAAACATCTTATGATGATGGCATAAACGCAGAAATATTGCGAAAATACAGACGACGGTCCAATCGTTTTTATGGCACGTTTGTTCATTTTGGTGTTGGTTTGTGTGCGTCGTAGTCGTTGTTGTCGTCTGTGTATGCATGTGTATTGCGAGCAAACAGCAGGAACTGATTCAAGTTCACTGTCAAGGTCGCTATCAGAGCGCACACGCAGACCCTGCACTGCAGAACACATGAATATATGAAACGATATATATTTTTCGCTTGTTTTTTCTCTTCTTCTTTCTTTTCGCTTCTTTTATTTTCTGTGTGAGTATATACACACGGTCACGATTATACTCAGATTGCATACACATTCAAGATTAGTGTCCAAAACACAACGCAATCACACGAAAAGTATTGTGCAGCCAAGAAATCATTCGGAACACAACATCGCTCGGCGCGAAAACGACAAGTTCACATTCAGGAGAACTGAATTTTACGATGGATTGTTTCGTGGAGTAAAATATTCTCAAGTTGAGTTAAGTGAAACGTAATATTTCATTGAGCTTACGAAATAGTCGTGTGCTGGAAAAGAATCATTGGTCTGTTGTGCGTTGTTGTTTCATTTATAAATAATAATAATTATTGTTTCTTTTATCGATTGTTACTTCCATTTTGGAAACCACGACGATGACAAATTCGATTAAGAAAAGTTGCTATTTGAAATTTCATCTTGCGTGTACAGTCATGATCGAATGATTTATTTACATCGTACAATATTCGAGAACGGGATAGATACAGACAGAAAGAGAGAGAGCGAGAAAGCTCTGAGTCTCTTTTAACGACATATAGGCTTGCCTGTAATGATACACAAATATATTCCGACGCACACAGTCAAACGATTGTTGTTGTTTCCTTTACAGATATTTTTACCATATATTCCGAAAAAGTAAGCGGCGTAATATCTAGCTCGCGCATATGCTTATTAAACATTGGTGTAAAAGAACTCGATAAACACGGATTCAAATATTCTATCTCAGTCAGTGGACCGTCGCGCAAAATTCATTATTATTTTTATCGTTTGTTTGAACATTTTCGTTCTGTTTTAAATTGTGTGCGAAAACAGGGAAAAGGCGAGAAAACAAAAACCGAAAACATTTTGTATTTAAATTGTTGTTTAACAAATTTCAAGTTCATTGCAACACACCGACACCGTGCCGCGCCGCGCCGCGCCGCGCCGAATGTTTGCTGCTGCTCCATTTTCCGATGTTCAAATGTTGTTGTGAGTGGAAAAATACGTAAGAATGTGGAATCGACCATTGTTGTTTGTGTCATCATCGCAAATGTTAAACTACGTCGAACTTGATGTCTTCATTCTTGTACAGCAATCCAATTTGAACACGCGTAATATATTTGAATCAAACTATTGCGCATTTTCAATCCGTCATCGAATTATTTTGTGGAAATTTCACATTATCAATAATAAGGTAGGAACGTTCATATTTTAAAGAACGCTTTTTGCGGCAATAATTTCTGATAAATTCGGTAAATACGTCTAAAAAAGAAATAAAATGCGATCAAATCGAAATAATCGCGAGGATCAATTTTCAAGAGAGTCCAGGACAGAACAACGGTCAGCAAAACGATACTAATTGATCGGCTCTGTTGAATCGTGATGATTTAGCTGAATCGTATTTTTCCTCTCTCTTTCTCGCTCTCGCTCTCGCTGTGCGTGTATTTGTAGCAATTCGGACGAACATCATTCCACCACAATTCATTTAAAGTGTGTTTTTATTTATGACTCGTGATAATCAGTATACTTACTCAAATTATTTGAATAACAAGTGTGTCCATCTACACAGCTTTGTTGAAAAGCACTTGGTCGGAAGTTTTGTGTGCTTTTTGAAATTGAGCACGAGCAACAAAAAAACACAAACGTTTGATGATGAAAACGAAATGTGTGACCGTATGTGAGAACAGTTGAACAATTGTGAAATCGAACGATAGAAAAAATGTTCGAAAATCAAAGGAGAATGGTGTTCAAATCACTGGGGTACTCCCTGTGGTCGCTGTTTTCCCTGCAATTAGCACAAGTGAACACAGCTGGTGGTATCTCAGTGGTTCGGATGCATCTTCATCATGCCATCGATGCGCCAGCCAAATTTCAGCAATGCACATTGAAATGTAAGTATCATAACAACCGCAGCAGTGAAATGGTCAAAATGGCTACGGAACAAATTAAATTTTGGTATGTATCTTCAGATCTATCTCATATATATAAGTATTAGTTAAGTTTGATCAAAGAAAATGGCACAATATAGAATAACTGAAATGAAAATCATGTTGCATAATCTTCATGGTCAATGCAGTAAACGACGTCATCAACGGGGGATTCTGGATGGTCGAACTAGAATTTTCGAGGAAATATTTGAACTAATCGATACGAAATGATTGCATAATGATGGAATATTTTTTAGTGTCGAAGCGAATCAGAATGGAATAAATGCAGATCAAAGCGAAACACCGCTGCTAGGGACATTGAAATATTCAATAAATCAAATTTCAGTGTTGCAGGCTGAATAAGGTCAAAAGTTAACGGTCAAAGTTGGTAGTTGTTCGTTTGCTCTCCCTTTCTCTCTCGGCTCGATGTTACGAAACACGGATTGTAATTGGGCTTAAAGGAAAGCCTTGCCCACTTGCTTTCTTATTTGCCAGTTTGAAGCATAATTACCTGACCCAAATCCATATTATTGTATTTCAATTTTCAATTCATTGCTAATCAACATCCGAAATCATTCAAAGCGATTGACAAAAGCACTTCGATTAAATGTTACAACGTCGGATTCCTTGTGTGTCCCAAACAACAAAAACATATTCTAAAAATAATCGTTAAAACTCACACAAATTTGTGATGAACATGGCTCACAACGCTGCTTACAATGTACATCGACAAAATCTATTTGCGTATGCAGAAATTTATTTAACGAACTTTATTAGATCAAACATTATAATGTTCAATTAGAATTGATTTTCGGTGTATTCTACTGAAGAGTCGCAAATAAGAGAAATATGTTTTTTTTTCATCTGAAAAAATATGCAATCATATATATTAAACGCCCCAACAGAAGCGGGCCGCAAGCTTCACTACATTTTTTCGTTGCAATATTTCATTTATGCACATTTACCTCTATAATGATGACATTACGATGGAGATGGCGATGGCTATGTATGTAAATAAACATGTAATTTTGTGTTTTGAAGAAGAGTGCGCGCGTGCACACAAATTACAAGGCAACTACGGGGGATACCAGATCACAACTGGCAAACTAGGATAAGCGCGGCGGGCTCTATATCTCTCTATTCTTTACAACATTTTGTTAATTAATTTGATTTGATGAAGTGAGTTAAATGGCAGGAATTCTTGTGCATAGGATGCAACTATCAATCCTGTTTGTGACAGCGCAGTGTGCATTTGTTCGAAGTTCTACATATTTTGACGTGTGGGCATACACGATATAGATTTATCCTTGGGCGCAATTGTAAGATGTGTCGCAATTGTCCTGTATTCACTGCTCTATGTGTGACATACATGACTCGGTCCTACTTTTTCATTTGGCATGAGCCCGAGCCCACATTGAATTCTTTGCACAATGGCGCGCTCATCATCTATACTATATTATACTCACACATTGAGAAAATATAAATGCGATTTCGAAGTGAAACAAAACAACTGCGCACATTTTTCAATCCAACCAAAACGGATTGAATGCGATTGAATCGATTGAGCTTGAAAAATCGAACAATATTGTGAAAGGAATTCTTTGCAAAATTGTGGGTGCAATGGGAGAATTGAGCGCAGACAAAATCAACGGAAACATCATTGCTTGTGCGATCAAGCATTTGAAAAGTGAATAAAATGAAGGGACAAAGAGAGAGAAAGGGAGAGAGAGAGAGAGAGAGAGAGAGAGAGAGAATTTGACTGTAGTATTTCGATGAAACTTAAGCAGTTTATATTTCAAGAGTAGCTGTTTTTTTGCTCAAGTGGAATTTAAGAATTCGCATGGTTATCCCGAATTGAGTGAAGAAAAAGCTCGCTCATACGCTGACCACATTCACACGGTAGCGATATTTGGTGGTGTTTTTGTAAGTAGCTGCTGCATAGTGATTGAGAAAGCGGGACAGCAAGCGAGCCAAACCAAGTTGTATAAATCACAGTTTTGGCTATGTTTGTATATGATAATCGCTTTGAACGTGGCAAATCAAACTGCGTCTGCAGTGTGTAATTTTTCGATAATACAAATATACAGCTGCATAAAATCGCGCTGGCGTGCGCACACGGCCTAACGAAATTACATTTTTAGTCATTTTCCCCAATCCCCAATGGCAAAACGATGAATCAATCGAGTGCATATAATGCGATATGCTGCGCACATGTACAATCGAAGCCTTCGTGCTGATTTAAATACACATTAGTGTATTTTTTTATGCAATTTTTTCTCTAATTCTTCTCTTCTATTTGAACAAAATTGTGTGTGGTTTTGTTGTTGCTGGTTTTGCGTATTTTTACTCATATTTTTGCTGTGTGGCAGCAATGTGCAAGTGTGGGCCAAATGTGTGTGCTGAGCGCACTCTGTGCATACACTTGTGCGAATTGTGTGACGAACCAGTGGCGTTTTTTTTCACGAGGCAGCAGCAATGGCGGTGGCGGCGACGGGGCAGCACAAGTAAACGGGCGCGTGCGAGAAGCAACGCATTTGTATTTGTTCGCCAATTTATTCTCTCTCACTCACTGATTTATACTTGCAACTATTAGTAATTAGTTTGTAGTTTAGTAGGTTTGTGTGGTGTGTAGTAAACGGCTCACAAAAATTTATTTATAAATTTTACTTGTCTCTTTTTTCATATTTATCTTGATACTCTTTCGCTATTTTGTGTGATTCGTTCACAGGCTCTATCTCTGTCGTGCTCAATAAGTGTTGACTCTTGCATGTTACATCAAACGGCAAATATTTCAACATACCGATTTTCATCTATTCATTTAATCTCGGTGCGCGCTCAGCTTGTCCCTGTGCCTCAACCAACGATCCACGATCGTATTGTCTCACTCACTCACTCCCCCCTTCGCCAATGTGAAGCCACAAGTACTTTAGCTAGCTAGCGCGGCTATGTGAGAATGCAATCCGAGAAAATTATTATTGCTTTAATGTTTTATTGAAAACCAACAGTTGCAAGGTAGTTATAGCGACGCGAGAAAACAATAAAAAGCTAAATATCTTGATGAAATCAATACTTCATTCATTACTTAATAATATTGAAGAAGAAGAAAACGGTACAAGTGCTTAAATTTGAGTGTGACACTAAGCGTAGACACAAACGGTTACATCGTGCAAATAGCCAATATTGGGGTTTTTCATCTGATTTATTTTTCGAGAAAAAGAACGACAAGCATAAAGGCGAACGAACGAATAAAAACAAAAATCAGAACGACATGCAAGAATCAACTCATTTTAATATTTTTTGTGGTGTACTCTTTCGCAAAACTGTGCCCATGCAAATTTTCCAACGCCAATTGGTTTGCGTGTTTCGAATCGATTAAATTTAATATTATAATTGCTTGGGTTTGCTTATTTCAACACATTTGCACATAGAAACGCTGAGGGAACAACAGAGAGAGCCGAACAACCAACCAAATATCCAGCCAATAGTGAAATTTTTAACACTTAATCACTTTGTCTTACCTAATTATTTTTGACCTAACCAAGTGACTTGGACTAGAAAGAAAAATTATACTCTGAGTGTGTTTGAATCGTGGCAACGGGGCGAAATTAACAACCTTTTGTTGGAGATGCAAATCGTATCTCAAAAAAAGGGATTTTCATGATCTCTGCTGTGTTTAGTGCTTTTTATCAGTTTTCTTGTTTACATAACAAAATTCAATCAGATTATCGGCTTTCTTCTAGACCGTCGCCGTAATATGCTTTTGTTGATATTAATGAAACTGTTCAAAACTTTCGGTATCAATGTGATTTTGAAGAATAAGATAAAATCTCTCATAAACGTTCCAAAGATCCAATTATTATTTTCGCTCTTTCGCGAACGAAGACCGAAAAATGCCGGCATATTTGTAATCACTGGTCCGTCCTTTATTGAATGAGGTGTGATCACAAAAAATCGGGAAAAAATAAATCGCAAAACTGTTTTTGAACCTTTCAAGTAGCTTTCAATTGAAAATTGCTACACACAATATAAATTATCGGTTCCGATTAACCTTCTGAAATATCACCGTATTCTCTATGTACCCTCTTAGGTTATATAACGCGGCATCGAAAAAAACCCGAATTTAATGATACAAAGAAGTGTTGATTGAAGACCGCATCTAAGACATGCTTCCAGAGCAATTCAAATAAATTTAATTAGAACTAGTATTATTCACTGTGACAGTTGACCTAAATTCATTCGGCGAAGCAATTCGTTTCACTTTCAAAAGTGCACGCAAGATGCCATCCAAATTGCAAAAAAAAACGTGAAGCGATACACTTTGCATACACACACACACACACACACACACACACACACACACACACACACACACACACACACACACACACACACACACACACACACACACACACACACACACACACACACTCATAATGGGTGAACATTATAATTTTCAGCGCTAAGCATGAGCTCTAGAAGAATTTTTAGTGGCGTGCAATTTTTCGTACAATGCCAAACACTCATAAAAATATCGCAATTGGTCTAACGCATTATGAACGAATATTTCAAGAATTGATGGAAGTAAAAGTGAATCAAATGCAATATACGAACGCACTCACACGTAATAAACGCAACTTCCAAAGTTGATCGATAAGTAAGATATCGAGTGGAGAATTTCCCTCTATAAATAATTTTCAACCTCTTAATCGTTCAATCAAATCGATTTTTTTTTATCGCGATTGATATATGCAAGATCGATTTCAAGGTAATTTGAGACGTTCACTACGTAAAATTAGAAATAAAATGGCTATAGAAATCGGTTTTGCGCATTTAGTGTGAAACCGACCGAAAGAGGAAAGTGTGAACCTGTTCAAAATTTGGCAGGTGCTTCGGACTACGTCAAACAATGCATACCATAGTACAGTTATTGTTTGTTTTCGAAATGTGTGTAGCATAGAATTGCGGGCATAGATTGACTGGCAGTCACTTAAAATGCTAGAAACCATATACGAGAAAATGAATTCATCGGACAGTGTAAAGAAAAATGAGACCCCAAATACGATTCTACTGATAGAAATTTGTATGAATTGAACATACTGTTGGATCGATCCGCTCTTCGTCGAATACTCGCTCAACAAAGAGCTAAAAAAAGCTCGAAGGCGTGGTATACGATCTGTAGGCATGCAATTGGCATTATTTTGTAAATATCTATATGATCATAGTAAATTTTTGAAGGTAAACATATACGTAACCCATCTATTTAGCTCTACATATATATTGTCTTATACGATGTTTTCTCTCTCTCTCTCTCTCTCTGTTTTTCTATCTGCAACACTTGTTCTACCACCCAAAATTGTTCACCACACATTTTATTGGTCAACTGATTGTTCGGTTCGATTCTTATTTTCTAACTAAATCGAAAAGTATCGCATTCATATTTTATTCGATGTGTTGAGATTTTTCGATTTGTTGAAAACTATTGGATTTTTCTGGTATGTTGGAATTGGCATAGAGCATTTGCTTGGCCCAAGAAACAAATCTTAAAAAAATTCTCGAAATTGAGAAACAACAATTTCAAGGTGCTCATATGCTATTTGAGCTCCTCTGCACCAGTACTCGATTCAAACGCTTGTTGAGATAGCGATTTCGGTTATGGGTTCCGTGCTGATAATTTTGTGTGATTTGTTTGCCGTGGAGAAAACATTTTAATGATTAGTTAGGTTTTTTTTCTCAAATTCGTTGTGTTTCTCCAAAGATTTATTAATTATCATTTTTTCCGCTCTTCTCTCAACTGTAGTTACATTCAAATCAGTACACACAATTTTAATAATGAACATTAATAGATTTTTGCCTTTGAATTGCGTTGCATGCACATATATTGCGAACAGCGCATGTATAACATTAAAACCATAATTAAATAGTGCGTAAACTAACGAGTCTAAAAAGAGAGATTCGACCAAAGAATGCATGCAACTTTCACGCGCATGCATTCTACACGAATTAGGTAATCAAATGAAGAGGAAGAAGAAGAAGTTTCAGTGCGAAAACAAAACGGCGTACGATTCGAAATTCATTGATACGAAAGCAATAAAATATTTTCATGAAAGGCCTATGCTTCACAATTTTAACATGAACACCTCAATTTGTCTTCTGCGCAAATTTCTACAACAAAAAAATAATAAGACCATCATATTTTTCTATTTTGAAATTAATTGACCAGAAAAGAAGTTACCAGAATCCCACCGATTCTCCTTGTATCTGATCTCCAGATTATCTCACTCGTCGCTTAGGAATGACCATGAGAATGATGCTTACACGCTACACGACGGCCGAGCGATCGATACGCGAATAAAAGATTGAATTGTGCCATTTTCCGTTGATCAGTTTTGGGGTACGTATCAGAAGTGCGTTTGCATAAGATTCGATATTTGTAAATGCACTATCTGGTACGACACTCCAGAGCAATCTATCTACTTTTATATTTAGTCATTATTATTTTATTTTAAGTTATTTGCGTTATTTTAATGTGTTTATATCCGATATGTTCCGTTTTTAGCTCTTATGCTCAGATTTTTTTACCTATTTGCGTAAACTTGCCCAATTGAAAAGTATATTCCACATTAAAAAACTTGAAATATAATCTATTTAAATCGTACTGCGATAAACTTCTTATCCAAATTGATTCAAAAAACATCAAATTTTTCAATCGAGCGATATTACCTATTTTTCTCAAAGATTTATCTATTCAGAATTTCATATTAATTGTTGCTTTGTTTCTGTCCATCTTCTAAAACGAAAACTACAATTTTATTTCATTCAAGATTATTGAAACAATACTAGCGGTAATTACAAACATAATTTATTTAAGAGTTAAAGCTGTTAGATTACCCTGAGTAGATTGAATAGAAATAAATTATTATTTGAAGAAAACATTCGGCTCATTTTACAACAGTAATGAAAAAAAATATATAAAAAACAGTGGTAAATGCACCTTACCGACGTCTGCTCAAGGTACCGATATGGTTGAGATCTATCAGCATTATATTAATAGTTGAAGTTGGATTTTCAATAAAAAATTGTGTAAGAAAAATAAGTAGAAACAATAGAGAAAAACACAACAGTGTTCATTCGAGTTAACAAATTCAAAGTCAGTCATCCTTAGTTTTATGAAGCATAAATATGAAAAAGAAAGTGAAAAAAGTTGTATTTTTCGAAATGTTTGCCATTTTTTATGTATCATTTGCGTTGATTTTTTTCAATGAATTTTTTGTTAAAACAAATAAAGCAATTTTTTGACACACCACAAAAATGCACGGATTTTTCTGATAAAAACCGACTTTTATTTCTACAAATTTGGTATATGTTTCAGATGCAGCGCACATCAGTATCAAGCCAAGGCAAGTATTACAAAAAAAGAACATCATTGAGAGAGCCAATGTTGAAAGGAGCCGCAGGTAATATACAACACAGAGAGAGATTTGAATCTTGTGTACCTTCAGAGTGTGTCGTCAATTCGGTGTACGATTGTCGGCCATAAATTGCAACAGTTAAAGCTAAACGCGTTGGCAGTGTGGTTAGCTGGTTGTGTGATATACGGTAACAGCCACTAACAGCACTGCCCTTGCGAAATGCTTGCAATCACAATTGCTCATCGAACATGCCAATGAAAATGATTGAGTGTTGTTATCAAGCACCTTGAAATATTGAACAAATTCAATTTGAATTGTTTCTTCAGTGAATATATTTAGCAATATTTTTTTTCAATTTGAATAGCACACGGTTTACTGCAGTGAAAGTATCGAAGAATGCTGATGCCAATGGCAGTAATTCAACTAAACGCAGCTTTGTTTTTTTTTACTGAAATCAACTTTTTCATCATTCATAAAGTTCGGACGCCAGCGACATCTACAAATATCCCTCTCGACTACGAACATATTTGTTTTTATTATCTAGAAAAATTGTTGGCATTTTAATTTATTGAATAAAACCAAATCGCATATAACTTTTTCAAATGAATTTATTCGTTTCAATCATTCCTATCAACAAACATTCAGCTAGTCAATGGATTCGATCCATTTGCGAAGTTCCTTGAGGTCAAAATCACAATCCGTATAAACAATACCAACGTCATTAGCTGCCAACTTGTTGATGTGCATATAGCCATTTTTCGAGTAAACAGTTGCGTGGATTTCATCATTGTTGGTTTTCCAAAATTTGTGATTATGAAATAATATTTCATTATTCGCATTTCTAATGGCAGCACCTGAGTAGAACCCAAAGTCACCTTCTTCATTCAATTTCTTACAGATATGGTTGGCAACAATAACGCAGTCAAGTTGTCCTTTGCCTTGATCGGTATATTTATGGTAAGATAGCTTGATGATTCGCAGCGATTCTTTTCGCAGGTCCATTTTGGGAAATGTGCTTATTAGTTTGGTGGACAGCAGTTTTGGACAGTCTAGAACTTCAATGTGCAATTTATTATAGTCCTGAAATTTAAAGAGGACACTGTGATTATGTAATATGTATGATCGTAAGAATGTAACATTAATAAAACAAGAAATAATTGGGCAAGCCTAGGGGTGGAATTGAACGTAGTTTCTAATTATGCGCCACACTCAAATTCAGTTCATTTTTTAAAATGAATCAACATCAATAATGATCTTCATGAATTAGTATCAATCATTTCGGATTGATAAAATGATACTTATCTACGGATAAAATCTGTACTGATACACATACACTATCAACAAATGAACAAAGCCACAAAATACAAGCTTTGTAATTAGCTAATTATTAAAATGTTTGTTTCTTCTTTGGTTGCGACGCTGCTTGATCATTGTGCATTCACCTAATCCGGAGCAACGTGTGCATTGGGTCTCCAGCGTAATCTTTCTCTTCTACGAAATGGTGGTGTTTGAGGTTCTGGTGGTCTCACAAACGAGTCATGCAATGCTAAATCTAATATGTAACGAAGATCTGCATCAATAAATTGGAATTAAAATTATTCGAAATTATGCCAAATAAATTTCAGTGTTTACCTTTGTACATTATGCACCTGGCCGCAACAATGTCTCGATGGTGGAAAATGGTCGGCGTGGTTGCTATTGTTTTTGTTTCGGTTGTTGATCCGTAATATTCGCAGCAACGTCTCCCATTTGAATTTCATTCGCAGGGTTTAATGGCCAGTTTTTAAAAAGAACATGTTCTTTGACTCTAATCGCCCTGGTCGTAATATCGCAGCCATTCCATCCATCAGCATAGTTAAAAAAGCAGTCATACGCTTTGCAATTTTATCTCTGATACCTTGTTTGGTATCCTATTGATATTGCTTTGCAGATATCTTGAAGTTATGCTTTAACAGAAAAAAAAACAATTAAATAAATCATTGATTTTACGAAAAAAAATTATTCAATTTCCTCACCTCGGCATCAGTTGCTTTATTTCGACAATTTTCGGCTTAGTATGTCTTCATATCGGGATTGGATATTTTGAGTGACCGTTCACGGGTTTTTGTTCAATTCTTTCGTGATTCAACTCCGTATCCGTATTCTCTCGCTTTGGTGTATCAAAAAATACCGGAGCGGAAACGCTGTCTATGACTAACATGTGGTGGAATCGTTGGTTTGGTTTTTTTATTCGATTTATTTTATTCATATCGAATAGAATATTCCATGCTACATCTTTATGAGTCTTATAATATTCACGGCTCCACGCACTATGCTTTCCGAGCCGACCTTCAAATGCCGATTGACCAAATCCTAATGATTGAATTTGATGTGCTTCAACTTGGTGTTACATATCGGAATAACGATGATGGTGTGTCAATGAAAAGCGGATTTTTTTCGTACCGCAACCATGATTGCACAAGTTCGTGGTGTTCTTCAAAATCTCGCGGTGAATGAAGATAAAAAATCAAAACGACTCAAAACACTTTATGTATGCAATCATTGTGAGCTGGTCATCGAATGATCGAGTAGAGCATGAAGCGACTTGATAAAACAGCATTATAATTAATATTGATGTTGATTCATATGCAAATTGCTCCTATTATCCGTCAAAAATGGATTTAATTCAAGTGTGGCGCAAAGTTAGATATCACCTGAATTGCATCTTATTTCGACAGTAGAAATGGGAGAAACTACGATCAATTGCAGATCTAAAATGTTTGAAAGCGTTACGTATTCCAACGCTGAATTTAACTAAATAATCATTACATAAATGTCTGTTGAGAGGTAATATCTTTTAATGAAAATTGAGTGTTCACTTTATTACGTTGAATACACTCAATTTTCGTCATTGACCCGGAAGTAAAACGTTAAGTTTCAAGGAAGGAACACATTTTCATTCGCATTTTGATGGATGAGTGTGGGTCTGTGTTCAAGGTGGTATGTTCAAGCCAAGTCTATAGAATCTACTCACTGTATTTTTAAAGTCGATGAGTTCGGCAACTTTAACATTATCCTTAAGATTGATTGGTCCCATGCCCCCGATGCAAATGAATTGATTTCTTGGATTTGCAAGCTCCCAAAATCGAGACGACCCATTCTGTATCGCCTGATGTGTCTGCGCTTCAGGTGCTTAAAGTGCCACGCAATATGAAAATCAAATTTTGTTGGAATTAAATTGAATTTCTATGAATAATCAACATGAATTTCACTTACTTTTGGTCGATCCAACCTTCCACATCGATCCCATCATGGACAGAAATTCATTGGACATATTTTCTGAGCTGAGACGACGGAATTCTGTTGTGAGTGGCGAATAAATTCGATGCGATATCAATCTTCGCAGCATATTGCTGTCGAGCTTAAAACTATTTAAAATTGAAAGTCCAATGATTGATTTGACTATGCTTTTCTTTTACAAATAGATAAGCTGATGAAATTGTTGGTTAGAGACAGTCACAGCGAAAACTTAATGTCATTTTGACGTTCCACACACGCATTCAATCTATCGCCTGAAGGGTATTTACTTTAAATAAAACCTCATCATTGTTTTTTTTAGTTTTGGTTTCGACAACTTTTACAATTTTTTATTATTACATATATATTACTTTCAGGTACAATCTTGATGAATTGGAATAAATTCGATATATTAATCTATGCCAATGCAGGTCTTAAGTTATGTTTGAGTTCTATCCTTAAGTACACAGTACAGAAGCTAAAGTATATATCCAAAAATATAGAGCATTATGGTAATATATTGACAATAATTGTACAAATAGAAAAATGAAATGAAAAATCCAAGATGATTCTGAGTTATTTTTTGAAAAACGCAAGAAAATGCTGTCATTCCGAATTAAATGTCTAATTGAATCTTCTGGCAAAAATGATTACCAGTAATCTGATGCACTCTGAACGTTTTTGTGTCATAACAAAAGCCAATTGCGATGCACAAGAAAACATATGTTAATTGTATCGAAAATTTTCGAGAACATGAAAGAAATAGATTAATTCGAAATCGATTGTAGCTGCGGAATCTCACAGCAAATGATTGCATCAGAAAAATGAGGGGACATGGAGACACTCGTTTTTTAGATGGCAGCAAAGTTTTTATTGAGACTTTTTATAGTTAAAGTGCGTTATGCATATGTGTTTTTTTTTCTTTTCAAATTAATGTGATTTAAATAAAAAATAATTTATTTAAAAAACGACAAATTTGCAACACAAAGAATTAAAAACATCTCCACCAAAGATAAATATTAGTCTACAATACGTAAATGTGAAGCCTTCACAGCTATAAGAATCCGTGCTGAATTTTTTTGTGTTTTACATGAATCGAGTTGCTCAGTTTCTCATTTCTGTATTCTTTTATACTGTTTTTTTTTTTTTTTATAATTAAATAATGAACGCTGCTCTTATAAAGAACTGCCCAATATCCCTGTCATTTCAGCAGCCATTTTATGTATGCACGAGGCCACGAATATCATTTTTAACCGATGATGTAGTTAACACTTCGTCACATATATCGGAACCGTCGACGAGTATTTCGTCATTTACATCGAGGAAATTATCTAGAAAATTACTTGAACTGGTCATTTGTTCCAGAGATTTTACTTGTTCGTCAACTTCCTTTAGAGCTCTCGCTAGCTCGTCTTGCTCTTTTTGCGTGGGCTCATAGTGGTCATTTTGTTGCACTTTATTCGCGGAGATATGAAAATCACAACCAGATTTTTTTTTTTTATTAATTTAAAATGCCGTATTGAGGATTGAGAGGCACAGAAACGGATGTGATGCTTTAGTTGAAGCATTTAATTTACCTTGGAATAGATCATTAAAAGCGTCCTCTGGCAATTGATTCAGGACATTCGTCAAATCATGCTCTTCAAGAAGCCTGGCATCACCCAACGGGATTTCTACGTAACGGAAGAATTATCCAATTAAATGAAGGCATTACAAATAAAAAAAAAAAAAAAACAGCAACAAAACACGCAAACATACCAATGCCATCTTGCGCGGTCATCAATTCAGATTCGCTGAGCTCACCGACGCCCGTATCCTCGGAGCTTTCATATGCCGAGCTATTTTCACCACCCACCGAAATGATGTTTTCGATTTTAACTGCATGCGGAACTGAATTACTGAACTGATACACCATCACATTATCCGGCAAATACTTATTGACTGATGTGACAAGTGCTGGAGATTTGGCATTTATTCTCTGCGTTTGGTCTCCGTTTCTAAATGGTTCCTGGTTCCACACAACATTTATTTTGGGCGCTGCGCTTTGCATTTTAGCCGAGCTCAATTGGCTGCACGTCTTGATTTGTGGTTGCTGCTTTGGAATTATTTGCATTTCGGACGATTCTATTTGATTGCGCCGTTTTTTCTTCTTATTCCGTTTGGGCTGACGAACCGCTTCATTCAATTTGGTTTTGTTTTTCAGGCTTTTCTTCGGTTTTTGTTCTTGTGAAATTCGATTGTAGTTATCCTATGAGCAAATTGAAATAACAATTAATCAGCATAATCGAAACGATGAGATGCAATGCATTATGTGGCTGTAACATGGTACTTACGCGCTTCCATGCATGTTCACGGCAGAGCGGTAATTCATGGCTTATATCGAAAACAGGTACACGACATTGTCGATTATCCGAAAATTTTGCAGTACAAGGATGAAACAGTTTTTGATCCTTATTAAGCGTAATGTGTAAATAACAATATGCAGTCATTGCTAACGCCGCATTTGAGCACGATTGAACACTACATTTCGTTGGCGAAGCCCTACAAATGAAAAAAAATTAAATGAATATCACCATTTGAATAAATTGCGCATATGTATGTGCACACACAAGCAGGCGAACAGCACTTACTTGTTCCTTTCATTTTTAAATTTGGCTAATGCTTTTGTTACTGTAAATAATCGTCTCTTCGCTAAAATTGTACTTCGGAAATACTGTGCTTGAGCATATTGAAATGCCTGCCGCCGAAGGTTATCGCGCTTATTTTCCAATCGTTGTTCACGCGTTAGCAGATTCTCATTGGGGATATCACGAAACCAAAATGTTTGCATGCACGACGATGTGTGATCGCAACAATCAACGCTATCTGAGCTAATATTATCATAAATATATGATTCAGGTGAATGCCATTCTTTGTCGTTGCGTTTGGTAATGCAGCGATCGGTGGTGGTGGCGGTGACATTCGGTGCTGCTAAACCGAATGCCCCATCGAATTCATTCGATTTGGAGGCTAATCGTTGCAATGATTCGTGATGTGACTGATTTGTGGTGGTGACGGATTTTCTGCTTCCGGCTGGCGCATTTCTGCCACTGTTCAAACATTGTTTCTTCTTCTCGTTTATACTTTTGGCTTCGGATTTTTGACTGAATTGTCGCTCCAACAGCGTTTGCTTCCTTAGTTTAGTACTTTCATCAATTTTAGATGATGGTGAACTCTCTATGGTCGAATGACTGGAAATACTTTTATGTAAAGATTCAGTATTTTCTGCTGGATGCTCGTCATTGCCATTGAACGCCCTAATTTGATTATTCGACCGATTCACATCTACAGTTAATTTCAGCTTTTGCTGCTGCTGTTGGATTATCGAGTGTTGCTTGGGATCGGCACGCGGCCGATTTAAGCTATTTGGTGAGTTAACGGATATAAAAGCCGCCACTTGTTGATCACTGGAATGATTTCTTTGATGTGTCACATTCTCAATATTTAAATGTGATTGCTGGTGTTGAGCCGATAACACTGACATTGCCGGTGCCTGTGCGAATCGCGTATCTTTGGCTGACTCTGATTTTCCATGACAATTTCGTGCCGTCCAATCTTTCGATTTGATTTGGCCGATGATTTCACCCCTAATTTGCTTGGCCAGAGCCACCGTATTTTGTTCACTCAATAGTGGATTCCATTTACTTCGATCCGGCTCAACCGTTTTTGTTTGAACCATTTGATGGTGGCCAGCAATCTTTTTCACATATATCGCGGCTGAATTGCGATTTGGAATTTGTTTCATTTGTTCATGGCTCAACTCTTGCTGAGGCTGTACTAATGCGTATCTTCCTTCATTTGTCAGTTGTTCGGTTGATTTCATCGGTACCAAATTCTGTGCCTGTAAATGATCAAAATTTTAAAAAAAAAATGGTTAGAACCGAAGCGAACCAACTATGGAATACAAAATAATCGGATGGAAATATATTGTAAAAACTGAATAAATATTTCGACCATGGAAATTTCGTGATTTTGATTGGGTGGAAAAACATGTGTTACATTGCAATTGGAATCGCTTCGCGAATTTTTTCTCAAAGAAATGGATCTGTTTCTGTGATCACTGATTAGCTCAAAGCAAAAGAGATCAGTATTTGTGTTTAAATGACAAACGCAAGTACCGGCGAATGAAAGTATGTTGAATCCGTGAGGATGTACGGATCTTCGGTTGCGAATGGAGCTTGCTGACATGACATATCCGCTTAAATAAAACTCCCCGAATGAAATTCAATTCGTATGAGCCTTAGAAGATAATTTGATAAAAATGGACCGATCTATCGTCTCTTCGCCGTGCCACTGAAAAGAAAATTGAAATGAAATTTCATGGTGAGTGAGTGATTGACGTAATTTGGTTTGCTGAACTTGGTTGTGGATGTTAGTTGGAGCGACTATATTTTTGGGGGCGACGCATCGTACAAATCAAAGGGTTATAAAACTAAAAATATGAATGTTCGCATCAATCAATGGCTTTGGATTCGAGCGCTGGATCAAATTGACGACACATTTTTGGGCTCACTGCAATATGCACTTTCAATCACACCGAAACTTTTCGGTTTGCTGAGTAATGCGTCGAGCTAATCAAAACATTGAATAATTACTTCTTAATGCATTCGATTTGAGCTCGCAATTTATATAAACATGTACGGCCGAGAGAGAGAAATTGAGAAAGAGAAAGAGATAATGAGAGATCGAAAAAACAACAATCATAAAGTAATCATAGCAACTAAAAAGTCGAATGATCACCGGCAAAAATTCTCTCATCCAAATAATGAAAACATTGTTGAATTTGATTTGGATAGACGAGGAAATTATGTATGCGAACACGAAACGAACCGGAGATTAAATATTGCTTAATGTGCTGTGCATGCATAGCGTTCTCTTTTTTTCATTTTGGTGATTGTGCAAATATAAAAAAATGGCACACATCTATGTTTCCATTTGTCTATTCTCATCTGAGTACCGTTACATATATGTACGATTGAGCGTTCAACCAACAGCATCAACAGCATCAGCAGCAGCAGCACAAACAGCAACAGAACCTTTGGTAAATGACTCTCACATATATTCATACATAAGCCAAAACCAGCAATATACATACTATAATATGTATAATGTATATGTATATCTATCTATAAATGTGCACTCACATTAGCGCACTTCACAAGAGCCTCAAATTGGGAAGGAAAGAAAAAAAAAATCTGATTTGCAATATTGATTCGGAAATCGATTCCCACCTTATTTTCACGACTCGATTCGTGTTTTATCCGTAAATTTGTTTGTAAATGTACACAGTTTTGGGAATTTGATAATTTTTTAGATTTGCACTACTTAAATTTAATGAAAAAAAAATATTATCGTAACATTATGAATTGACAGGTACGCCAGCAATATGGCGATGGAAAAAGTTGCTTTTTTTACTCACCACAATTGTCAATGTGTTGGTTTTCGATAATTTCAACATTTCGTTTGCCAGTCGCTTGGCCTGTATATTTGTTTGCCCACCGAATCTAGCTCACAATACACAGCGAATGGCATGAAGAGAGACGCACTGCGCGTTCACACAATCGAAAGATGCTGAGTTGCCAGTTTGCCATAACCATAGCCAACTTCACGCTAGAGTGCCTGTACTTCAAAAGCAAGCAGGAATTTTCGGTTCACATTTTTTATATGAAAAACCACTGAATATTGAATTTATGTCATTTGAAAAATGCACTTTCGATCAACCGAGATGAGATTTGCTTTTAAGATTATTGGCTTCAACATAATAAAATAATATTAGTAGTACAAATTGAAAACCGCGCATTCGTTACTAACTTCATATCTATCATAGATGTCATTATTTTGACTTTGACAGCTATTGTATCTTAAAGAGGATAAAAAAATACATTGAAAACGATCTGTCAAACTTATCATTCAGTTGAATACACAAGTTTATTATTGCGTTGAAAATGTCGAGCTACGTGCCTACAAAACAGCATTTGCGGGAAGTTTTACTTTATTGGTTTAATCTGAAGAAAAATGCTTCCGAGAGTCATCGTTTGTTATGCGAAGCATATCCAGAATATGCTCCGTCGATTAGAACGTGCCAGGAGTGGTTTGCGCGGTTCAAAAGTGGTGATTTTGATGTGGAAGACAAAGAGCGTCCAGGCCAAGTGAAAAAGTTTGAAGACGAGGAGTTGGAAGCATTACTCGAAGAAGACTCGTGTCAAACGCAAGAAAAACTTGCAGAATCATTGGGAGTGACACAACAATCCATCTCCTATCGTTTAAAAGCCATGGGAATGGTTCAAAAGCAAGGAGAAAAAAATGCAATTAAATTAAAAACGGAAATTCAATAAAGCTAATTTAGTAGACAATAAATTTGATTGTCAAATTCAATTATGTAAAATAAATAAAGAAAAAATATAATGGTAAATATATGAGAATTATGATTTTTTTTTATCGCTGTTGATTAAATAGCAGCAATTGTGGTTAGGTATGCGTTGGAACTTGTGTCTATGAAAATCACCATAGTAACCGATATACAACTTTCGAAATACAAACAAAATGCAATATTCTTTGTCATTATGGCAATATAATAAAAATGAAAGTTTCACAGAGAAAAAAAATTATATTATCTTTTACCTTCGCTGTCCGTTTAACATATTTTGCAATTAAAATGAAAAACATTGAACGAACACTTCGTATTTACTAATTTTCTTATTTATTTCATATAACTCAGACTATTGGGCACATCTACCCCAATCGAATAAATATAGCAAACGTTCAATTCGTAATTTAATTTTTCGAATGGTTTTTACTTATTTAAGTTGCTGAATTTTGTTTTATTTGTTTGCACATTTGCTGCACAGTTGTTTGCTTTTTATCTCTATAAAAATACAATAACAATGTTTGGAAAAAAGATTTTTTAAGCTTAGCCAGTTAAAAAAAGTAGTGTTTAAATAATGGCTGGAATTTGTCCTTTACATCAATAGCAAAAAAAGAAAAATAATTACATAAACGAATCTCACCGAAAAAGTAATAGTTATTAAATTAAAACACAACATAATAGAGGGATGGATTGGGTTTGTTTTGCATTTGGTGATGCAGCCGTTCGATGAAAAAAATGAGAACGATGAATGAAAAAAAAATGTAGCTGTATTATACACTAGTTAATTTGGGACGCGATATAAACACGATATATTTTTATTTTGTGTTTTTTTGTTTT
Source organism: Obolodiplosis robiniae (assembly GCA_028476595.1). Classification (NCBI taxonomy): domain Eukaryota; kingdom Metazoa; phylum Arthropoda; class Insecta; order Diptera; family Cecidomyiidae; genus Obolodiplosis; species Obolodiplosis robiniae. The sequence goes on from CM052017.1 coordinate 25,121,646, forward strand.
ATCTTTTATGATTCGGTCGAGTTGTCATTTTTCATCTTTGGCGAAGCTGAACGTAACTGGACACTCAAGCGTTTTTTTGTTTGTTTGTGACGTATGAATTTCGGAAAATAATGAATAAAAAGATGTTGGTAATCGTTCGAACGAGCGAGCAACTGAACGGTTCGGAAACAAATTTAAAATTATTGAGAGCGCGTGCAATGAAGTCCATTATGCAGCAATAGTTCCACCTTTCATTTTGTTTGTTGTTTTTCTATTTATTTGCTTGTAACGAAAAGTTTCGCTAATAAATAAATCCTAATCTATAGCATGTGGTGTAATTGATAATCATATGTAATATATATTCATCTTATTTCTTCACATATTCAAATGCGTTAAATGATCATCCGAAACGAAATCAACGCCATTGTTCATTGACAATCATTTTTTCGATATTTTTGACATATTAACGAGGCTTTTGGGTGTAACAAAACCTAGATCTGGCAATGATATTATGCTTGGTGCAATCGATTGTTGTGACGATGACGTTTGGTATGGATTGATTTCATTGGGATTTGATATATTACATGCGGGCTCCCGCGATGGTATTATGTAGCTGCCAGAGCTATGCGATGAGGCCGATTGGAATGAAGCGTTCCACGATTTGAACATTGATTCATAGTTTGCATTTGATTCGGTTGCTATGGAATTTGGTGGAAGTTTTTGCAATGATATCGGCGGTATCGACGACACAAATTCCGACCAATCGTCTTCATCGTTCTTCTGCTGCTTCAGTAAATTTTTATTGAGAATATTTGTGATGGGTGTTTGCGGCTGAACGACAGATACAAAGTCCGACCACTCATCATCGGCCGTTGGGTCATTGCAATTATCTTTTTGATCAGTTTTATCGGCTTTTTGGTCGACTGGTTGAAGTGAAAGCCGCCGTTCCAGTTGCTCCAACTGATCCGAAGCAATGCCAGGCTCTGGCCATTGTATTGTTAATGCATTGTTCGTGGCCATCATCGGTTGTGTGCTGACCGATTTTGGCTGTAAAATACTTGAGCCACTCAAAAAGCTTCCGCAATTTATGGAATTTACAGAATTTACAGAATTTATTGAATTTCCTGTACTGACTCCGGAATTCATGGAACTTATTGGAGTATTTGGATTGTTTGATTGCAAAAAAAAATCTTGCGCTATCGTCGAAGCACTTTCTGGCGTTTTCAGTGAAGGTTTCAAAATTTCGAGTTTGGAATGCGATTGATTAACGGAACAAATTGTGGTCATTTCTGGGGAATCTATTGCACAGCCAAAGCTTTTGTTATCATTGCCAGCAACGGCGCTTGGCATGCTTTTGTGCAACGAAAAATTGTCACTAATCGAATAAAATTCGAATTCAGATCGATTTCCATTGCCCAATGAACTATCGCTCGTTATTTTTTTGCTCGAGAATGGCTCAGTTTGGATTGCGGACGTATTTTTGGTTGGACTTCCAAAGCCCTGCAAATAGCTCTCATTTTCTGTGCTATTTTTGCCTATCGACAAATCACCAAATATGCCCAATGATGATGGTTGCATTATTGTATTTGTTTGGCATAAGCGGGGCTCCATGATTGGATGGCCGGTTGGAATGGTGGTCGCCGGTCGAACAAATTGAAATTCAGTGAAATCATCGGTCACAGCGTTGCCCACCTTCGTTGGTTCATACTCGACATCTCTGTACTCCTTTTTCACGACATTCTCTTTGATCACAATGCTATCGTGCTCAATATCGCCGTCTGGAATCGAGTCCTGCTTAACGCTGTTGACGCCATTTGGAATCAATATTGGTGCTGCTTCTACTGCTGGTAACGATGTATCGATTGGAGTTGGTTTGCTTGGTGTGAATATGTGTGTTTCTTTCATTGTACCACTACTGCCCGGCACAGTGTACGAATCAGATGTTTGTGAAAGCTCCACATCGGTAGTGCATAAATCTTGCGAATTGAATTCACTTGGTTTCATGGAATCCAGAGCGATTGGTGATAATGTCACCGCCGTGGCCGCCACCGCCGTCGGAGATGTTGATGTTGATGTGTGTTCGGGTGCAGCGGCTGGTGATGGATTTGTCGCTCGTTGAAGAGACCACGTCTTTTGATCTAGAGGAATGTTTTCTTCGTTTGCGGATTTTTGCGTTCCTTCGGGAAGAAAAAATATCGCATCAATAGCATATTAGAGCAACACACAAATCAATGAATATGCTCAAAATTGTTTCCAAACTAATCGGTTTCCAAAGTGGATAGGAAATATTCTTTCAATTATGACAATATGAAAATTAAAAGTGGCATGGTATCATAAACGAACATATTTTAAACCCAATTGAATTGTGCTATTGATAATCTACGGAAAACTAGAACAAGTGCACATAAAAACGGCGAGGTTCGGTCAAATAGCCCCAATTACAAGTCAATTCGCATGCAATGCTCCAAGGTGCATCTATATCAAAGCACTAAATTAAAACCGCAGCTTCAAATTACAAAAACCAAAATCTAAATAATAACAGCGAGAATATAAAAGAAAAAATGGGATAGAGAGAGAGAGAGAGAGAGAAATAGGGAGCCTCAACTGAATTTGATTGGTTTATTTGTATGGTTGTTAGAGCAGAAAATATTAGAACTTACTAAAGTACGAATCAAATGGTTTGTTTAATTGATTCGAATATTCCGTCACCAGAGGAGATTTGACATTCGTATCGAAACGCATTTGATGGATGTTTGGCGATATTTGCAATTGGTTTTTTGTGGTAGCATTAATTTTATGGTTTTCCAGCGAATAGTCGATATCATGTTGTTGATATGTTGTTGTACGCGACGGTTGATGATGTATTTGGGCCATTGGTTTCATATGTTCGTTCAGCGGTAATTGAGCCGAATGGTTGACATTTTGGAATGCAGTGGATGTCGATTTGAATGTTGTTGATGATGAATAATTCGTTGTGGAACATGCAGAGGAGGAGGAATTAAGATTTATTTTATCTACATTTTCCACCACCACTAGTTGTTCTAGGTCCAATAGTAAAGTGTGTGCGTGTAATGCTGAATACAAATATGCGATTTTACGAATAAAAAACCCATGATATTTTTTTAAACACAATGAATCGAAGAAGTAGTGGATAAGTGTTAAATGAAAACGACTAAAAAAATGAAACAAAACAAAGCGATTGCAAAATATAGATCATTTTTTGTTTGTCACTTGTTTTCTTTTCTTTTCTTCTTTCGAATAAAACCAAAAAGTATGTTAAAATATTTTAACTACACAGCTTGATTTTTTATCGGTAAAAGTTTGTTTTTGCCAAAGAATTTGTGTGTGTTTCAAACAAAACAAAACCGAATTAATTGTATATTAAAACGAAAACAACACAAGTGAAAGATAGCTTTTGAGTTAAACAGTTTGAAAAATCGAGTTCAAATCATATTGACGCAAGATAATTTACAATATTTGAATAAGCTTTGCAACTCGTGCGGTTGAACCAAATCTTTTGATCCAAACGAGTTTCGAGCTGTTGAATTTCAGCTTATTTCTAGTCCCGTAGATGTTGAATAAATTGATTTTGGTTGGCTTACCATCGAGAGGATTTATCAGACCCGAGCTATTCCAATCAAATTGAGCGGCTGGCACATCGAGGATGGATTTTGATGTCATTACTTTAATCGGTTCCAATGGACAGAGTCCCAAATTCGCGGCAAACTTAGGCGCTGTACTATTCCATTTTTCACCGTACAGCTAAAAGATATTTATCAATTTAATAAATAGTCACATTGTAAATAAATAAAATAGTGAGCCAATTCACTTACAATGTTGCGTGAATCAATTCCCAAAGCTTTGACCAGTACAGCTTTGCTCGTTGACTTGGCCCATTGATGAGTTAAAGCATTTGCATTTTCCACGTTTTTTAACTGCGCGGTGAGGTCATTGATAAAAGTTGCTTCGTCAACAATATTCGCATTATGATGGTGGCTAGCCGCAGCAGCCCCACTTGATGCATCATAATCACCATCGTCCGGGAATAGATTGGACAATATGGAACTAATATTTAGCTTGATATTTTTACTATCTAATAGCACATTTGCATCATTAGCTACGGCATTATGCGTTATTTCAGTTTGCAATACCGGAGTTTGTTGAAAGTCACTAAATTCACCGAATTCGTCGTCGTCATCCACATCATCAGCATCGAACGCAGACGGCGTTTTAATTATTGTATTATCACATTTATCATTAGCTTCAGGCGGTGATGGATTTGTATGGACTTGATATATATTATCTTTTACCAAATTGGCATCATCGAATGCAGCAAATTGACCAAAATCGGCATTAAAATTTGTGCTGCTATCGTCTGTAAATTCATTAAACGGTGTGTATTTTGCGTGCTCTTCAATGCAAACTTCTTGAATAAGTGACATCTGATCGATTTGTTTAGGCAGTTGCTCACTGAGATGTTCCGATTTTGAGTGGGCATCATCATCATGGCCTTCAAAATCATTAGGAAATGTTGATATTGTGTTTTCATTAGGAAATGACACCGTTTTGTGATTTACATTCAGCACTTCTTCATTTGTATCAGCTTCGTATTGGCAGGAATTTTCGATGGAATTCAATTCGTTATGCGCCGTAAATAAACTAAATTCCGGTTCAGGTGTTTGTTGTGTTGAATCTAAATTCCATGACGGTGAGCTTGATAAATTGTCTTGCTGGTCGACAGACAATCCCTGATCGCAATTAAACTCACTTTTGAGGTCACTATAATGGTCTTGCTTTCCCAGCGATGCTTCGCTCTGCTTTGTAAAATCCGCCGATGAATTACTTGCATCGGTCTCTTTCGATGTGATCGTTGAACTATTACCATTTGAATATACATCACCAATTGCACTATCGATACCATTTCGAAGTCTGTCACTGTCAAAATGAAGCTCTTCGTCTGGTACAACACTTACATTGTCGAAATCTTCAATCACAGCATGATGTGGATCGAGTTCTAATTCTAAGCTTATGGGTGAATCTGTGGCTACGGGTTTATTGCCGATCGGGTCAGGCACAGGTAAACTATCGTGACCACCATTTATGGTGTTCGTATGTTTGTTCAAGTGGGGCGATGACGGCAGCGAATCATCTGGAATAGAGAATTGGCGATGATGATTAATACTGTCAGAACTACCAAATAGAATCGGTATAGTGAAAATGTAAAAAATGTTTCAAAACTCACCGTCAAATTGATCAAAGTTGCTATCATTTGGTGCACTCAAATCCTCTTCGCTCTCTAAATCGTCGATCGGTGGCGGAGTATTACAAACCAATGGTGGTATCGTATTAGGCATCATCCCTTCAAACTAATTGCTCTGGGTTGCTGCTGATTTAAGTACAATTTAAATCGTTTCACTTGTTCAACACACATCAACTCATATGGATTTTGCAACACAGGCCTTGTACGCTCTTTCATCTATTTTACATATTTTAATAGGATTCTGGTGAATTCGATCACAAACCTACAGCCATATCGAGACAATCGATATAAGAACGTAACGATGTTGATAAGTATGATTGATGGTCGAAGGCAACGATTCGAGTATCTTGCCTAGACTTAATTAAGCAAATTATATCACAGTCCAAGGAGTTTTACAAATCACATCTATTTATTGAATTATATGCACACGTCAAAAATTGATTTCTACTTCAATTTTGCATACATGGAAAAACAAAAAGATCGACCAATGAAGTGTTTATTTGAAAAACCTCAAAAAATGTTGCAACGTAAAGACATGTCTTCGTAATAGTTGCATGAATTTTTTTTTCCTTACACATATATATAGTTTTTTTATCTGTCACAAAAGAAAAAGTCATACGAACAATAAGTGTTCAATACACCTGTGAGTTTTTGTTAGTAACAGTGACAGATGTTATTGAACAGAAAAAATGTGCATATCGAACGAATTGACACTTTGTAAGCCCACTGAATGGGAAAGAGGAAAAAAAACATTAAACACTTTTCGTGGTACTTTAACGCCACGTAAAATTTTCTGCGTACTGAATGGAAGTTACTTTACGCACTTCGACGATCGATGTCGTCGATGGAATGGTGGAGGCGAAATCAGGAAATAATTCTCTGCATAAAATGATCATTCTTTATTTATTTCCGACGAAAATCTAAACGATAGTGTTTTGTTTTTGCAAATTAATGATTTCCGTTGAAGTTGTACTCGAGTTAAGTATCTCAATAAGCTTTGGTGCTTCCAATTTTTAAGTGTTTATATGTCACGAATTATTCGGCGGCCATTTTTTCTCCATTGCAATGACAAATAGCATATGGCGGACCTCTTGATCAAATTGTCGGAAAACTTTGCTTTTGTAAACAAAAAGAAATATGTTTCTCATAAAATCCACAAATTATTGCGCGAAAATCTCAAAAATGAGCGAATAAAGGTGAAAAATTCGTGTGACAAATTACGCTTGTGACTGATGCGACAATTATTTAACAAAAAGAAATACAAAAATAAAATAAAATTCAATTGACGCAATTTCAAACGTTTATTCAACAAAAACAATTAGATAGTTACTTTGATGGCAACAAATTCCTAAATTATCACCGCCTAAAATAATGCCACAATTTTCGAACACAATGTCGATGCCGATTTTCATCGAAAAAGAGACTAAATATGCGGCCAATCCGCAGTTTCAAATAACCGATGCAATAGCTAAAAGTGTCAACAAAGATGATGGTGATATTGCTTTGAATTGTGATAGTTTGATTAAAATAGAAATTAAGAAAGAAAATGACGTGTTTAGTGCGATCCCAATGGCTGATCACAAGGATCTATTGAGTAGCTGTGATACAAAATGTGCGGACAAGAGTGGGACTGGAAATAAGCCGACTACGACATATTTATGCCATCGATGCAGACAAGTGTTCGGTTCCCGCGATTTGTTCGAAATGCATTACAAGTAAGTGACCATTTCAATCGACATTTTTTAACGCTCAATAACTAATTTTTTGTCTTCACTCTTTCGCATTTTTAGGCAAGCCTACAATGAGACACCAATTTATACGTGTCAAATTTGTGAAAAACAAATGAAAAACAAACGATCATATCAACGCCATTTCAATCGTCATTCGAGCTCACAAAAATTCTTTTGCTCCATTTGCTCAAAGAAATTTTCACAAGAAAAATTACTCAAAAAACACGAATCCGTACATAACCTTGCCACCGCTAAATCTTGCTTGGAATGTAAAGAAGAATTTTTTGATTTGTTCAAATTCAAGGCACATCGTCGCACGCATGACACACAAACGAAGAAACAGCAATTGTATCAATGTGCAGACTGTGGTAAAATGTACGACCAAATCAAGCGGATATTGAATTTTCTGGGCAAATTCTAACATTTTTTTTTTTTTTTTCATTTATTTAGAATGAAAAATAGGAGCAGTTTGAGCATGCACACGAAGATTCATAGCAATGACCGGCAGTACGGCTGCATGATTTGTGAACAGAAATTTGTGCAAAAAATCAATTTAATCAATCATTTGAAGGTTCACAACACCACCAAAACGCATTCATGCAATGAATGCGGCAAGAGGTAAATCTCTTTTATTAAAAAAAAAAAAAATAAAATAAAAAAAAACAGTATTTTCAAAAGTTTAAATTAATTCAAAACTCAAAACTTACTCACTTTCTCTAAAAAAAATTTTGTTGCAGTTTTGTCGGGCAATCTCAATTGTTGCGCCACTGCACACAGCACACGAATGTTCGAAATTTTGAATGTGAAATTTGTAAAAAATTCTACAAAACGAAACGCGATTTGAAGCTGCATTTGATGGTGCATTCGGTGCAGAGGCCACACGCATGTGGGATGTGTTCCAAAACATTCTTGAGCACATCGAAGCTCAAGCAACATTTGAATATCCATTCGGGCGATCGCCCGTTCAAATGTCGCCATTGCCCGAAGGATTTCACAAATTTCCCAAATTGGCTGAAACACACGCGACGAAGACATAAAGTCGATCACAAGACTGGCGAGAAACTGGTTGTAATGCCAAACTTTCTAAGCAAAGCGAACAAAACAAGCAAAGCGGGTAAATTGAAGAATTCAGAGCGAAAGAATGAGAGTGAAGCCACTGTCAATGATATCAACAGCAGCGACATTGCAACGGCGAAATGGAAAGACGTAGATAATAGTAATGCGGGTGATAATAGGCTTATGATTTCTGATTCGTCTGGAAAAGATGTTTTGCTTACGCAATCACCAATACCTGATCAATGTACAATGCCATTTGTCGTCACAGGCAGCGAACTATCCACCATAACCGTGAATAATCGAACATTGCCATTGAATACATCTGATGATTTGGAACGAGCCGCATCACTGCTGATGCACCAAACGCTCGACTTAGAGGATGACCTTGAATTTGTCAATATTAAATCCGAAACATCCGATCCAATCATTTCCGATGCGTACGATGATCTGTTTGATGCCAGCAAATCGCTTGCGGCCAATTACAATTTAACATCCGATTTCACCAATTTTCACTATTCCCATCCATGCGAATCGGATTTTCTGTATTCGTATTACCCACAAGCAACACAATGTGATTTCGCAATGATGCCGCTGCCACCAATCAACACGGTCAAGCGAAAAATGAAAGGCATCAATTCGTCGTCTTCAATTTTTCCCGGTATGACAAATGTCCTATAAAAATGCGTCACCACCACCCATTGCATTTTACCGCTCAGTACATTCATTACTAGCTAGTTTATGAGAAAATTAAGCAATTATCCATCATCATTCTTTCGGACTTCATCATCAAAATCATTCATCCGATTAGTATTATTTTCTACGATTGACTGAAAATGCTCAAACGTGTCAAGATTTTTCAATCCACACACATCCAGCATTTATTAAATTAAGGTGCATTTTGATAATTAAGATTGAAATCATCAACACATAATTCTCGAAATCACTTTTTTTTCTTCGTTTCTTTTTGTAATTATAATTTTCGTTCAACAATGATTTGCATTCATTTTCATGCGCGCGAAACTGACCGATACACAGCAAATGAATTCGTGTATTCACGCACTGCGGCAACAATCATTTTCTAAACAGAAATTCATTCAGGTGTTAATTTTTACGGTATTTTATCAAACATCACACGCACACACACTTTAGATGTATCGATTATGTTTAAGACAAACCATTTTGAATGGACAAAATGTATGACGATTGTATGCAATGAACTGTTGCAGAGGGGGGTGAGATATCAATCGACATATCATTCTGATAGAAATATTTGGAATGAAAACGAAAGCAAGCCGAAGCAATACATTGTCTCAAGCATATAAACGCATACGGTTCGAGTCCAAACCATTCGATTTAAGCCAGTTGATAGTCATTTTCACTGCGTTAATCAACGCCCTCTTTAGTTTCATTTTATTTACGATTTCAGTTGAAGCTCGTTTTCTATTTGCAAAACAAAAGCATTTTTCTAAATAAGAAAATAAAAGATCTCTTAAACTTATGACATTTAGCCGTGCGTATACAAAAGAAAAGCTCAACGGAATAAACGAAAAAATGAAATCAAGTAAGCACATTGAATCATCATTTTCTCTCAATAAAATTACGTACACACTTCAGACAATTTAAATATGGAAGAGACAAAAATCGAAAGTGTTAAATTCATGAGATCTATTTTTATCACTAAGAAAAAACAAACTATTTGAAAGCAATAAAGATTTATTCATTTAAAAACGAAAGTATTGTATGTGGCCGAGCATTTATTGAAAGAGATTTCGTTATAGGTCAAGGGTCCAATGCTCTAATTGATTCGGACCTGATTTGAGATCACCAGGATTTTCAAATGAGCTGATTGTAAAAAGCGCAAAGTCATGATGTGAATTCTAATGTTCTATTCTGGTCGAACAGCTATCGCCACGTCGAAAGAAGATGCGAGGATATTCAATATGATACTTTGACCTTCAGAATGGAATGTTAATTACTGTCGACACTTCACAATAAATATTTGCGATGATGTGTGAGTTTATCAATCTATGCGCTGGTAGATAAAAAAAATTATTCACGTGCTAATTACGATTGAAGTAGCACATTGCTGGGCACCGAGACGAACCAAAAGGTTATTCTGATGAAGTAGCTGTTAATTAGGTCTAAAGCAAATCGTCGATGTTCAAACAATTACATAGTGGCTTTAAAATTGATCTATTGAGATTTTTTTCCCACCAAAAGTAGGTAAGGCTAAAGCCTGCTCGAAAGCGAGTCTAGTGTTCAATATAAACTGTTTGATAAGCGACTTGAATAATTTTGAATAATTTTAAATGATCCATTTTACAGCTGAAAATCGAAGATCTTTGAGGCGAACAAAGAAAAAAAAAAATACACGCAAAGAAATTAATGTATGAGTTTGGACTGCATATCAGCGAAAATATTTCAATATAAAATAACCTTTGAATAGGAGGGTTCAATACAAATGCGTTTCGGTAGACGAAGATAGCTCAATTCGGAGAATCAAAAAGAGAAGATAATGATAATTGCGAGATGGAGCGAAGCACTGAGTGTGAGTGTGAGTGAATCTGATGCGAATAAGACAAGGCACGACGAGAGAGACCTGTGTGTTGGCCGTACGGACGTTTGAGCCCCGCGTTTTTAAATGTTACTTGGGATTCGGAACAATATTAAACCATTTAGCGATCGAATTTGGGGTGAATTTGTGAATAAAATCAATGGTTAGCAAACATATTCACCGAACTTCTCGAGAGGTGTCTCGTCAGCTGGTTTTAACTGCCGCATTTGGTGAGCAGTAGTAACAAGTGACAATAGCTCCGATAGCGTTCGTACGTTGTTAACATTTCAAGCAGTTGTGCTGTGCACGCAGACGGCAGTGGTTGCGATTTTCTTTTATTTCTTTCCATTCCGTTCGTTTGATCATTTTCTTGTTTTTTCTCTTCTAATTTTCAATATTGTTGTTTTCATTCTTGGATCGTTTTCAAAGTTCTCAGTGATCGATACGTATGTATTTTTCTTGAATTGTATACGGCCGCAATTGATAAACACGACCCAAGTCAGCGAGAAGTCAACTAATTTTAATGCTAAAAGTCATACTCATCGAAATCAGCGGAAAGAAGCTGAAATTAACTTTCGTTTAAATTCAACGGCATTTTTAAGAAGGAACAAGAACATCGCATCGAAATTATAGTGTACTTCTTGCTTCGATCTTTTGCGTCTGCGTGAAAAAGGAATGTCCGCGCATCAGAACGATCATTTCTAGTGTATATAATTCCGAAGAAGAGTGTCAGTTTCAGTGATTCATTGATAATTCATCGTTATTTTCCAACTGAAGGTATGTACTCGCGAAACAAACACAATTCCACACTTCTGATCATCAATTGACTCTCATCTGGCTTTGAATTTACACTTGGAATAAATGTTGTGTATGATATTCAGATATCAAGTGATAAAATGTGCGCGTGCGGATCGCCGTCTTTGTCTGTTTAGATCAATGGCCGAACCTCTTTTCGTATTAAAATTCGGTATATTTATGTAAATTGATTGTGTGCGATGGGGCGCGCACTGCAAATAGTCTGCACTTTGTAGCAACGGACAATCGTCGGAATAAACACGCCCACTCAAAGCGCTCTTTCAACGTTTACGATCGGTTGTCAATGCCAAATGTGAATCCATCGCAGAATTTTAATATGTTTCCGATCCGATTCAGCTATAAGATGGGCGACATGTTAATAGATTTTATAATGAATGACAAGGATTTTTGGCGGCCACCTATTTAAGCAAGAAATAATCGCTTGAAAAAGCACACATCACATTTAATAATCATATTAGAGCAAGTTTTGCGATAGGTTCTGTTTGATGGAGATATCGTGCGTTTCTTTCATTTTATTCTTCACTGGTTCTTAGTGGAGATCAAATCGTTCTATTAGCGTTAAATATCACTTAATAATTTGAATCGTCATTGCAATTAACCGATGTGTCTTTTAAATAAAAAAAATGCCGAATTGCGCAAACACTATTTTTTGATGCGCTTGCAAAAGTGAGCGCAGTTTTTTTCCCGTTCAATGATGTCCGTTGAGGAAATTGTTTCTTAAATAATCTTTTTAATACAATAATAATGTCATGAAATAAGACAGTTAGAAGAAGAAGAAAAAACAATGAACGGCAACTGCGGCGGTGATACACAGCACAATATGTAAATAAGATGTAATAATCAAAGAATTAGAGAAGCGAAACAATTAGAGAGAGAGAGAGAGAGAGAGAGAAAAAATAGAAGAGGGAAGCTAAAAGGAAGACGCTATTAGATAATAAGTTTATGCTTATTTTCGAATTAATTACAAACAAGCACAAACAAATATAATGTTTTAAACACAATCAGCTCATGGTTTTGTGAATCGTCCTCGCGACTTAAGCGTTTTGGATCGATTAATGTTCGAACACAAATTTTTCGTTCATATGCCTTTGCATTTCGCGTAAATTTGTGCCTTGTGCCATTACAATATGTACATTGATATTATTATGCCACTCATTATTAAACAAGGTCTAGTTCATCATTTACTGTAATTTCAATTGATAGATTATTAGCATATATGTGTGGCATTTGAACCGTGCTGCTCGTTGAAGCTGCTACTGTTTGGTTTTCCCTTTTCCTCTCTTTCAATTTGCAAACATAAACATTGTCAATTTAGCAAAAGTGATACAAATAAAAAACAATGTCATCAAAACACATGTAAATTAGTAAGCAGTTTTGTGTGATGGACAGATGTTGTACGGTCAACACAACTGTTCTTTGGATGTTTACTGTTTTTTGCGCGCGCGTTTCGATTCGAAGCTGCGATTTTTGTGTGCTTTTTGAACCGATTGCCAACCGATTGCTTTGAATCATACCAATTTGGAGCATCACAATACAAATTAAGGCCTTTTGCTTTTTAAATAATCAATTTTGATTGTTTGTGTTACTGAGAATCGTTTCATGTGGTGTTCGGCTTCTCACTGGCTACACTGTTTATATGGAATTAACGACCGATAGCTGAAACTGAAATCAGCGGCCCGCACAAACAATTTACAATGTACTTAAGCTCATGATGCTGAGTGGCACTTGAACGATATGGTCGCACACGTCGAATGTTACAGGAGCGTAGACGCAAAAACGTGAATGTGCGTTCGTTAACACATAGTGTAAATTGTGGCCAGAAGCAGTCAGGAAATCAGTATTCTGAGGCACGAACATGCCACAATTGGTTGAATGTAACAATTTTGTTTTCTTACGGTGCGGCTGCACATCTGCTCGACGATGAAAAGTGAAAAACTTAAATATTAATGACCTTCAAACAAGAGATTAGCCTCGTCCATCTAAACTCTTTCAAAAATGTTGTCCAAGTCGTTCGGTTTCGTTTCGTTTCGTTTGGTTTCGTTTCGTTTCGGTTGTATTTATTTTTGTTTCGGCTTGTGGCTTTCCATGCTCGATATGACCCTCCAAAAACATTGCTTACCGTGACCCTCTGTAGACAAAAAGTAAGCCATTTTTATGTTGACCTTGTGCGCGATAAACGAATACAAATTTGGAACATTTTTATGGAAAGACGGAAAAGAAACATGAATAATGTGATTAACAAAAAGATAAATAATTCCAGCAAAGCGAGCGTTCGCTGGGTGGACAAAAACGCACAGTGCCGAAGTGACAGTTTAGGGCCAGCGCTGTGACGATCGGCGATCGCGTTTAGGTGCACGCACTCGCGCAATCGAACGCACGCCAGAAACCAGTTACGTTGGCTCAGCATCGATTGATTGCATTCTGTATGCAACACGTGCTGCTTTCTAAAACAAATGAAATTCCCATTGGAAAAGTCCGCACAAAACCAAATGAAACAGACGTTGATTTTCCATTTTAATTTCTACATTTGACATAATTGCTGATCTAAGGTTTGCATCATTAATTGTGATTTGCCGCTATGATAAAAATAATAGAATCAACGAATGAGAGATAACACAAACGTAATAATAGCAATATCGTCTCTCACTCTCGTTGTGCTGCATATAATCGGGCCGCACGAAGCGCGTTTTCACTATTTTTAATAACAAATAATTAACCGAAATAAAGCGGCTTACCTTGACTTACAACTGTGCATGCTGAATCCCATATTGATATTGAATGTGCGAGGTACGGTGAGAAGGAAACTAGTGAACTAGTGATGAAATCCCCAAACGCGCACAACATATGGGCTGAACGATGAGCGTACAGCGCTGGCTTGCTGCTGCTGGTAGTCGTGCAAATATACATATATATGCGTTACTGCACATTTAAGGCATAGTCTAATTTGATTTGTGCAGTCTTTTTTCTGCTGTTGCCGTTTGTTGTTGTTCATCATTCCAATCAATTTTCGGATGCACACATCACAATCGGAGTGCACAGCGTTTGAATGAAATGGAAAATAAAAGTGCTCTTGTTCATGGCATAGAGTGGATGTGGACATGAAACCAAAAGTAAAATATGTATATTTACATGAAATGCAATGCAATGAATCATGAGTGTGCTTAACATACAAACGAACAACAAAAAAGAAAGCGAAACACTACACGATTTTATTTTATTACGATTCCACTCAATGATTGCTCACATTCGTTTCAATGCGATCGATTTTTTTCTACGTTCATTTTTACAACGTACACTTTTTTCGTGTGTCTGATTTGTCACCTTTTTCGTGAGAGAATAAGATTTTTTAAGGCATATTGTGATTGTAATCACAGCTGTCTCTCTCGTGTGTACAATGAAATTGTAGAGTAGCGCAGCATCAAAATTATTGCAAAGAACACGATAATGGATTTGATTTGAGTGCTCATAACTTTTATTGTTATTTTGCCAGTGACACATGAAAATAGTTTCAGGGTGTCAGAGCAGAAATATAAATGAATATAAAAAAATCCAAGCATTTCAATGAGAGGATTAATTTGTGTTTGGTTTGAGTATTTATTGCCTTTTTTATTCGGCTGAAAAATTTGGCCTTTCGCAAAAACGAATGACTGACTCCAAAGTTCGGTTTCGCATCATTAGCTGGTCACACATTCCAAACCATTCGACAACAAAAAGAAAAAATTCAACGAGCTAATTCAGCGAGAAAAATACATATATATAAACAATAAAATGATTTAGAATCATATGCAAGGCGAAGAGACATTGATTGTGTTGTTAAACCATATTTATAATAAAACATCACCAAACAATAACAACAACGAGACAAAAACTAATGATGAAAAAGAACAAATAACCAATGAGAGTTAATAGAGTTCAGCTACAAGAGAATAAATTAAGTGTCGAAGTCATACTTATATCTGAAAACGCTTATTGATGTGTATTTAGTGTGGGTCATTGCGCCTTAAATTGAAGGTACACACATATATTACGTGCGAAAATTGATCATTAATGGTTTGCATTAATCTGCCGCCTGGGCGACTTCAAAGGCCATCAAACAAATAAACAACCAACAAAAAAGCATTTGGTTTCTCACACATTGTGTCTGGATTTTGTTTTTTTTTTCTCGTTTTATTTACATCTTATTTAGTCAGAGAGCCAAATGCACAACGGCATGCTATCGCGGAAATAAGAAAAATGACTTTGCTTTTTAAAATCATCGGATTTTGCACGTTGCTCCTGCTTTTAAATAATTTATGCATGGGTAAAATCGAATCACG
The DNA here is from genome assembly GCA_028476595.1 of Obolodiplosis robiniae. Lineage (NCBI taxonomy): Eukaryota > Metazoa > Arthropoda > Insecta > Diptera > Cecidomyiidae > Obolodiplosis > Obolodiplosis robiniae. The sequence goes on from CM052017.1 coordinate 25,137,357, forward strand.
ACTGCGCGTTGGGAAGGCCATCAATGTGTTTCTACGATATGGATACTTAAGCATCTCGATGAAAGTAATATCTTACAATGATACTGAAAGATGGCTATTTAAAGAACCGACCTTTAATGTGTTCCGGGTGAGTAGCGAATTCCGTTTGTCGCAAAGGAACGACAGACACAGAATATTCAGCCTTAAATAAAGACCAACTCATAAGTTTCGATTTGCAGGGAATTCAACCGCTGGTTGAAGAAACGGAAGAGAACACTCCCGGCACATTTCATGGCGACTTTCACATGGAATTTTGTGACAACAGAAAGCAATTATTTCAAGCATATTTTCGTGATTTCACCATCGATCGTCTTGAATATCCCTGGCAGGCATTCACCGGGGGCTGGTATGTATTCTATTGCCCATCCGCTTTCTTTACAGAAAGAAACGGATTTTTCTGAATGAAAAACCATTTGCGGGTCAGTATCAGTTCGTTTGATGATCTCTAAGTGCCATTAACCAGACTGATAATTTCCGTAGATTTTTCCGCATGAAGTAGCGTCAAGTGATCAAGTCAGCGTAACCATACGAATTTTCGTTTTGCAACATTCTGGCCACATCGTTTGTGTAGCAAAATCGAGATTTGTATGGTTACGTTATTTTTGGCAGTCGTCTGACAAATTGTAAGCTTAATCTAACTAGAACCGGCTCAGTCTTATGTGAGCGAATGCTGTGCTTCTTCAATATTCTTCTTGGTCTTTTGATTCGTTACAAATTCGTATACATTTGTGTGCAGACAAATCAATCCGATTTGACTTACAACGCTACTTATGCAATCATAAGGACAGTTGCATTGCCACTCATGCAGTGAAATCTCTCCCAATTGTAATCCTTACAGGGCTTCAGAAGTAGCTGCGCGTAAGCTGGGCATTAACTCATCATTTATCAAAGGTGATTTTTGTTATGTTCTGGTCAGAGTGTCCAGATTTCGTGAGACAGCCCGTTTGACGAAGCCCATTCCGGCAAATCAGATGCTATACGATGATGTATCGGCCAAAATCCATGAAATGACAACGGGCAATTCCACTGAAACCATACAATTCATGATGGAATTCGGAACACACTATATCAATTCATATGTAACGGGCAATTCGTTGTACCAGGTATGCTTACTATTTTCCAACACAATCTCTGAATATACTGTATGTTCTAAGAACATCCATCACATTCTTCTCTTTATTAGGTGTTTGTGTATACGAAAGAAAATTATCAACATATCAAAGATCGTTTGAAAACTCGCGGTGTTGCGGCTCTATCACGTCTAGACTTATACAATTACTTTGCACCATGGTATGCAGAGCATTTGGGGCAGATTCGTGCGGCCAGCGGTAACAGTACGGTTGAAGCTTGGGCACATCGCAAACTCCGACTTTCATACTATATTTTCACTTATGTCAGCTTACTGAAACTGCATGGCAATGGCAATCTTCTGCGTCAATTAGACAATCTGCTGGGAAACGAGGCAATCCTGTCTTTGGACTTGAAGGCATTGACAACGCTGTTTAAAGAGCCAGAAAAACGTGAATGGTTCCAAGAGATAATTGACAATTACTTGAAGCTATGGGAAGTAAATATGTGGTAGATTGCATCTAGCCGAAAGAAAATCTCCGAAGAGAAAACAAAAAAAAAAAACCATATCATATTATTGTTGAATCGCAAGGCAAGCACAAAATATTACATTGTTGACAGAATATGTAAGTTCTAGTTGTTATAGGATAGGAAGAAACTTGTTATTCTCGATTTTTATATGCGCACACCGTTGAAGCTTCAGACTTGAATTGTGTTAAAAAGTCAGTAGACTTTTGTTGAGATCACGACGACCACGGAACAATCTTTACGGTTCATTTGTGTGAATAAGTAACTCTGAATTGAGCGGGTTCAAAGACGCCGGCAAGGTTTCTTGATATCAAAATCAATTTCAGAGAGCTCTTAATGGATATGTTACTGACATGCGTGTGAGAGTGTGTGGAGACACACAAACACACACACACACAGATACAGGCACAATTGGCTGATTCCATCAACTGTTCTCTCGGTCACACGTCAGAATAAAACAAAATATTGCGTGTCATATTCTAGATTCGATCTGAAATAATATATTCACTGGCATATTCTTCACATGAAACAAGACTGAATTAAAATCAGATTAAATCACACGATGCAAACAAACTGGGCTAAAGTCATTTAGCAAAGACAATCTAACAATCGTAGGCACACGAACGAACATGGCTTTTTTCATACTGTGATAATAATAATTAAATGATGGAAATAGTTTAATTTTAGCTTTAAATTAGAAGCTCTGTTGTAAATTTCGATAGATTAGCATGCGATGTCAATTAAAGAACATTTCAAAGAAGATAATATTCATTCGATTTGTATCATCATTGATAGCAGCAAAAAAAAATCGTAGATATTAAAATTTAATTAGAATTACAATGGAACCAAATCAAAATGAGTTTTTTTTGTTGTTGATTGTTTGGAATAAGGGGGAAAATACGGAAAAAGGTTTCATCTTTTTTGTAAAGTAGAAGTTTTATATGAAAGTGAAGTTTATTCATTCCTTTTATATAGTTTACATATTCAAAGGATTCTTAGATCTCTACAACGATCTTCCAAGGATTTCCTCTTTATTCATTTTCAGATTTAAATTTGGTTATGGAGTTTCTCGGGCAGTTGAAAACTGTTCCAAGAACAAATTTTATTCTCTTTTTCTTTTATAAAAGGAAGCAAAATTCCCTGTACAAAATAAGGGAACATATCATTTTTTAGCCAAGAAGAAGAGTTTACCTGAATGATCGACATGATTGTACGATGTGAAGACGTAAAATGAACCAATCTTTGGTGTCTACTTACCATGATCGAAGCGCGGCTGCCATGAAAAGCGCATTTCACCAAACACGGGTAATTAAACATAATTTTCCGTTTATTAATTTTTATAAAATATGAAACTCACTATTGTACATCATATTGGGTGCATGTGTGTATTGGTATTGAATAAATTTGTATGTATATTAATATGTTTGACTATTCAAAAAATTCTGTTTATCTGCTGTTAATTTCTTGTATTCATTGTTTGCCTTATCATTGGAAAACCGCGTTGCCCATTCTACCCCATAGAAAAAATGGAATATCAAACTCTCTCTCTCTTTCATTTCATGCTGATGAACGAAGAAACACATTTGTTGATCAACATTTCCAGTTTAGCACAATGTTGGCTATATTTTTATTTATTCATTGTAATTGGTTCTCCTTTTTTTTGAGAGTGTGTCATTTTCGAATCGGTCATAGAAGAATATTGGTTGGTCAGAATCTATTAATTGCTAAAATTCAAAATTCAAAACAAGGTTTTCAGTGCAATTAATTGAGCTGCTATTTTCGTTTCTATATCACATAAATTGCAGAACATGCATCCTTTTAATTTGAAATCAGTCGAGCAAACATACGAAGTGAGCAATAATTTTCTGGCGCATATTGCAACAATCATTGTGAAATCAACTCAAAACCTAATTTCAATGAATTTATGTCGTTAAAAAGTTGCCGTTTCACTCGCCTTCGCTGTAAAAAACAACAACAATTTTGCTTAGTTACAATTCTCGCCACTTCCATTTTAAATACAAATCATACGCATTTTTGAGTGGCGCTGTTTGCGTGTGAAATGTAAACGACACGCTCAGTATTCGGTTTCACTGCTTGACATACCAATGACTGTTTTATTGTTGCTTCTTGCTCTGTTGCACATTTTCTGTAATGCGTTTAAATCTTATTATGTTTTTGTTTGTGTGTCTTGTTTCCAGTGAAATCACACTACTTTTGATGCAAATCAAGCGCATATTCAATTGAGCAAATCTCATTTTATGTGTGTTCATTTGACAAATCGTTCAACAAATTTCAACTGAATTGATTAGCTCCTCGTGTAACTCATTCATATTTTAGCTCGTTATCCTCAAGTTGAACAACATATCAATTGCTTATCATTGCGGAAAAGCAACACACGTGCGAATCGTGGCGCGATTAACATGAGTGTGACTGGAACAAATTCAATTTATTCGTTTTGAATATGCTTACTCAATTGTTTATGCTGGAAATGAAAATAAGGAATTATCTGGATAGTAGAAGATAGAAGACCATATGAAGGGTTGAAAGTGAAAGTGACCAAAGTGATCTCACCTCCTGCTCTTGCTCATAAACATTTCCATCAGCGAGAAAAGGAGGTGAGATTACTTTGGACACTTTTACTCTCAAACCTTCATATATTGTAATGGTATTAGTTTTAGTGGAACTATAATCTAAAATAAATTTGTATATTTTGTGTGTTTTTTTAATTTCATCATTATCATTATTATTTGTAACATTCTCCCTCTACATTATTTTTTCGTTTTAAATAAAATTCAGTTAAATTTCCTTTAAAAAATATATCACTTGGAAAACAAGCACAACAAAATAAACTCAAGACATAAATTCGGATGAAAAAGCAAAATTTTTACTTCTCTAAACAATCTGTGGATGCATTTTTAAATATTTATTTTGTTTCATTCTAACGAAAGACTTTATGTGGCAACAACATTTGGCAAATTGATAGTTAAAACGTTTACAAAATTAAACGTCGGCGCGTTCACTGCGCATGTGCCTGTGTCTGCTTGACCGTGTGGGGTTTACGCTTTACGATTTCTAACATTTGCAATCAATTGATCTTATTAATATATAAAACAATTATTGCATAAATAAAATTTTGAAAATGAAAATTAAATTAGATTTGATGCCCAGTGATTTTTTCAGATAACTTTGAATATATATTTATGTTATATATAGATTTGATTCGAGGGTACCATTAATAATACAACTGAAAAAATTGAAATGAGCTATGTACCTACTAATAACAAAACGCGCGCCGATCAAAATTTATTTGAAAGGCGTTGGCGCTCTTGTCCATCAAAATTCCCAGGTCATATGTTTTTATCGGGTGCCATATTGCTCGTGTCTGGTGCCGTTCTTTAAAAATATGGTAAATATGGAATTCACACTCGCACACAATGGTGTAATGTCGATCGGAGGAAACATTTGTGTTCCTATTTCGAAGACTATTTGTGTGGATTGATAATATTTAAATTGTGGTTTGTATTTTGATTGGCTCCCTGAATATAACCACTGCTTACAATTGAATCGAATATCGCTTTAAAATTTTTGCTGCAAAGACATTCGGAAAGTTCATTGGGAAGTTGTATTTTGTCATCATGTATGTTCGTTCGAGCTCAGAAGTCTCGCTACATTAGGCATTTGTTACAAACATCTATACATATATATTCCTTTGTGTCTCTTTCCATTTGTGTTAATGGTAAAAGGTTTGACTGCAACTCTTTGCAATTGCAACCGATTGTGAAATGAGAAAACTGCGTATCAAGTGCAATTTTCGCAATTCAACAAATTACAAACCAAGAGAGAGATTTCAATAATGTTTGGCATTACTTTAACATTATTTCCGGCGAACATTCTGTAGCCTGTAAAAAAACGGATTTGAACATCAACAATGTTCTACGAACCGTTGTGTTTGTGTGTGTTTTATTTCAGTAAGAAATCACTTGGTGAGCTGAATATATTCGAATATGTTATAATTTGTTCAACACTATAATTTTGGTTGAAATTTAACCTATTTGCGAATTTTCAGAATATTTTTTTATTCAATGAATAATAATGAAACCTTATTTTCATGTAATTAGAAGTGTTCCGTGAAATTAATTTAAGCAAATGTGCGAAAATTAAATGTGAAAAGAACATTTGCTGAAAATATTTTCACAAAACACTTCTAATTAATACATGAAAATAAAGTTTTACCCTTATTTTCATGCATTCAAATAATTTGTTGCATTGCGAAAGTATCTTGCCGTTCAACGTTTCATCTCTGTCGACACACAACTCTCATCCAGAGAGAGAGAAAGAGAAAGAAAGAAAGAGAGAGAGATAGAGAGGGAGAGCATTGGAGCAACTCTCAGCAATATAGAGATACATATTTGTGTGTAATTTGACAATTCTCTTCTTTGACTAGACTAAATTATTGGGTTATATGAATTCGATTAGTTCTGGATTGCTATTAATTTGATTACATTGCAGTATATTTAGGATATTGCAGAGAGAATTTGATGGTATTTCAACCAATCTCTATGAGTTTCTAGATATTGCCACTGACACTAGCTCGGGCTGTTGGCTCTTTTTAGGTAAGCTGTACCGCTCCGGCAACAAATATTCCATACTCTCTCTCGCTCTTTGTAACAATCCAAAAAATTTGATTACGTTTTTCGAAATAAATCACTTCAACTGACTGTGTGTGCTAAGAGACTCAATAATTGAGATGCATGTCGTATTATTATTAATAAGATTTTGACCTATTTGGGTGTTATTAAAATCTTCTTTGTAATCTCACCAATGTAGTAGATTTTTTAGTTTCTGTTTTCTTTTCCTCCTTTTTAGTGTGTGATTTTGCTCACATCCTATCCGTCGGGTCTAGATGATTGCTAGAGCAAAACGTGCATATTTCTCATTTGATTACTCTAGAAAATTATTCATACTTAGTTCTTATTCAACGTGTTAGACTAATAAAGCAGAGGTCGCTTAATGAATATATAAAATTCTTCATCATCATTTTTTTTATACAGAAAAACAACCTCTTTTTAACATTTGTTTGGCTATTGTAATATTTTATATCATTTTTTCTTTCATCTGGTTTCGTTTCTCCCTATCATTTTTCTCTCTAATTCTTTAATAGTTTTTTACGAAAAAAAGGTCAATTTTCAATACATTTCCGTATATTTGTTTCCCTTCACTTATTCAGAACAATTTAAAAACAATCTACTCGAACTATTTTGTGTCATCCTGTGTTTAATTTATACAATCATACCGCTTTTTTAGAGTAATATTAAGTACCAATTATTTGGCTTCAAAAATGTATTCGATATCAGAATAATATCAGGTCAGTTCGTTGCTTTTTCAAGGTTATAGTCGCACGTCGTCACGTACCATTTGCTCTGCTAAATAAATTACTTGTTTTTTTTTTTCAATTTCAATATTAGATTTGACACCAATCTTTTTCTTTCGAAATGCAGTAAATCAATCAGAATTTTTATTTTGCTTGTATGGGAAATATATAAATGTTTTTGTTTTCCATGTATATGCTGTGTAATCTTTTGTAATGTTTTGAGAATAATTTTGGGTTTATTTGATTTTTTTTTTTATTTGCTATTTCTTAATAATGTTCACTTGTCTATCATCTCGCGTTCGAATTTCACTAATTTTTCGTTTATTTCACTTGGTTAAATTTCTTGCGCGCGCTCGTTAGCTTGCTCTCATTTCATTCTATCGTAATTTGACTCATTTATATCACAATATTCGCAATCGCACTCATCTTTGCATTCATCGCATGATTCAGCTAGTTCTAATTCACTATCTTGTCAGTAGAGCCATGAAACCGGTATCCATTGTGGTGTGGAATGAACTTTCTCAATGGCCGTTTCGAGTGCCGAAATTGTTTCACCGATGTCATTATTCACAATGGTTAAGTCAAAGAAATGACCGTACGCTTGTCGCAACATGTCCGATTCTTTGGCTAATCGCTCGAGACTTCCATCATACTGTAACAACAAAAAATCAATTTTTATCATGGATGTCACATTTTCGGGCACAACAGCGAAAATGAGCACGCTCCACAACTGAAATTCTGCAAGAATACTCACATCAGCGATATTATTTAATGAAGGCGCTGCAATAAACACAACGTAAGGTGTGAATTCGGATGTACGCAAGATTTTCAGCGCTTGTGGTTCCACATCCAAAATGGCCATTTTTCCTTCGTTATGAATGCGACGTATTGTATCTAATTTGGTGCCATACATCGCCTCCTCGTGAGTGCCTGTGAACAAAGATGGAAAGAAATCAATTATTTCATGCTCATTGTTAATTTCCTTCTTCTTTCATTCTGAATGTGTCATTTTGTATTTTCCAGTTGGAAACATACCATATTCCAAATATTCATTGGCGGCAATGTCAGCCATCATTTCGTCGTGTGATACAAAATAATAGCTTCGACCATTCTCCTCATCTTGGCGTGGTGCTCGAGTTGTATCTGCGTGTTTGCGTTCGCGGGCAGAGAGCATTCAAATAGAAATCACGCCAAAATTCAATTAGTTAAAATTAGTGCGAAAGTTGTAGGCCAAAAATGGTGTGTTCATTGAAATAGATAGATTGAAAATACATACGTGGTATTGGATAAGCGTATTTGTCAGGATATTTCGCAATCAGAGTATTCTTGATATGACGTCGTCCAACACCATGGGCTCCGAGTAAGACGAGGGTTTTTCGTTGAAATGCTGGATCTCCAACTGAAACACACACAAATTAACACATTTATAATGTTTACCGGTAATGCGCTTTGCACACATAGAAACAGAGATAGATAGATAAAGAGATGGTGCCATTTGGTTTACCCTCATTGATTGACTGCCACCATTCTTTAATTCGTCTTCTATTTTCATTTCGTTTCTACTCTTAAGCTACATTTTTTTTCTCTGGTCTTTTATTTGGAACTTATGCTCATAGAAGCTCATTAATATTTTATTTGCACCATACAAAAGATACTCACGTGGAACTTTGACGACCTCTTCGTATGTTACGAGATCAAGCTGGTCGAACACTGCATTATGTTTGGCTAAATATTTATCTCTAGTTTGTTTCTTCTTCCGTCCGAATATTGAGCAATTAACTGTAAGTATGAAATCACGCATTAGCATCGTATTTGTTCTACATTATTGGTGCATTTATGTACAGAATTTGCAATTGAAAAAGGAAAAACACACACTATATTCAAAGTTTTTTGTTTGGGATTCTTTGCATTCGGCATAAACGCAATGACAAAAGAAGGATAGTAGACCGTAAGTCTGCTAGGAGCCCATACTCAAAAAAAAACGGTGAACTAGTTCCATTCCATATAAAATGTTTACTTGGTGTGAAAAAAATACGGCCGGATTTGGTAAACAAGTAGAAAATAAATGATTTAGTTTGAAATTTCTACAGTTAGAAAACAATCGCTCTTCAGATGATTTCATCCATTTCATGGGATATTCTCCGTTAATTTGTGATTGCTTGAATTTAAGAATCTGTATGCCAATCCAAAAGAGACCCATATCAATACCAATTTGTGCTCTAGATACGAGATCTGAGTGGCGATTTTTCTACATCTTTGTTTGTGTGCTGCATTTACGAGATAAACAGGTTTCAAAAAGTCACTACAACTTAATAAAAACAAAATAGTTGATACATTTTTTTCGACATAAAAGTGTGTTCGTTCTTTTTTTGTTCATCTCATACAAAGAGATGACATTATATATGGAAAATTAAACCCGGAGATCAATTTCTCCCATTACGTATCGGATAAATGTGTCTAAATAAATAAAATGTTGTTGAAATAGAAGACGCATATGTGATGAATTATTTACAATGGGTAAGAGTGAGAGTGTGAGAGCTTTAGGGAGATGTTCACACTAGCACAATGTTTTGGAAATAAACATAGATAAAGTTTTATTTCAAAATGCCTATTTTCGTTGATTGTTCTTTAAGTTCCGATTCCAATATCAAGAACTAAAAGACCTTTCAAGCAGATATACACATGACGGGGCATCACAGCTTCATACAATTCCCCGTATTTATGTATTTTATGTGTGTGTAACAATAGTATTTCATGAAGAATTGCGAATCAGAAAATGTTTTGCATGGATTTGAAAGGGAGAGTGAATATCTACTATAAAAAAAGGTTAGCAAGAATGAAGCTCTGAACATACAAAACAAAAAAATCATGAATTTTATTCGCAATAATGGAAGAAGAAAGAGAAAATTAACATGAATTCATTTTGCAACCAAAAAAATAACTAAGCATTTCTTTGAATCTCCCATTTTTATTTGTGAGTTCCGAAAATGTCCTATCAAAAGCCGTATATATATATAGCATATGAGTTGAGTGAACAGCGGAAGTGTGTAGCGAAAATAATGATGGCTGGAATCCTACAAAACTGAAAGCAAGTGCTTGATGATGTGAGCGAATTTGTGCACGCGGAGCGGCTCAGATGCATCGAATCAGAGTGTTGCTGCATGTTTGTAAACTATTCGTTTGTCATGCACCTTACAATCAACATTTAAACACATTCCAAATGTTTATCTCATCACAAAATGCAAAACTAGTGATAAACTGGGTTTAAATGCGTTAATCCATAAGATCTTCATTCAAGATGCGACTAAGTAGTCCCTTGTCATTCAATTAATTTCTATCTGTTTGTCTTCTCAATTCATTCTGGAGAAAAAAAACTTGTCGAAATTGTTTCTTTTTTATGTTGTTTGATTGTATTGTATTTGTATTTCAGAAAACAAATTGGATAAAACACTAGAAACAGAAAAATGGTTCGAAACAAAACCGAAACTATGCGATGAGTACCTGTCGATCCATCACATCCTTCAGCATGAGCTGAACATCCTGGTCCAGACTCCCCTAAGCAATTCATTATATACATAGTTAAGAATAGTTAAATTGCAGATAATTCATAAAATTTTAGATGGTTGTTGTGTCCACGCTATTCTACGATATAATGTTATGGAGGATGTGTCCTTCTAATCAATTCATTTTTGCAGGATGAAATTCCAATTCGAATCGAATCGATTCGAGTGCAACCGAAAAAATGAAGTCTCATTGAGTGAATAAGTGTGGGTGTAAATATAGCTCTGAATACATCTCTTATTGATTTGATTTGTTCTGATTTGATTGGATTTGATTTGATTTGATTTAGTGCAATCTAATTTCAATTAAGTGTAGATAAAATTTAAATCGAATTACATGAATGTTTGGAAGAAACCTGCACGGAGAAATGGCCTTATCTTGACATCAAATCGATATCAAATATTGGCCAAAAGAATCGAAGTATATATCAATTACCCAATTGTTAATTGTTGTTTGTCTTACACACACAGCATCCACATTTGAAACGCTCAGTACGAACATAATTCATTTGAAACAAATGTTCGAACGTAAAGTGCGAAAGTATAAGTCGAATCGAGTAGTCTAACATTTGTAACGTAAAATGGAACAAGGAATGGAAAAAACAAACCCAATTTTTTCCGTCTTTTACTGTGTATTTGATTCTTCGATACAACGAATTGCCAATACTTATTTTCGCACGGTCATTATTTGTTCCGAGCTCGTAAGACAGACAAGCGCTAAACATGAATTCGGCGTTACTAGGTCGAAGAATCAAATCACACAACGCTGAGCGATAATATAAAGAGTAATGTAGAACAAGCAGCCTCCTTTCAATTTTGAGTTCAAAGCCGTTTGCGTTCCTTTTCGTCATTCAACGAATTTTAGCATACTCTTTTCCGCATTACGCTTGAGTAGTACCATTTTAATATGGTGCACGCCTCATTTATCATTTGTCGTGGCAATTGGTGATCCAATTCAATGGTTCGTTTCATAATTAGCCAAGGCAAATTGAATGGGAACTACTTAATCATTGGAGGAATATTCACGGGGAACATCTAATTTCTCTAATGACTAGCATTTTTTCTCGCTTTTGGTTTTGTTTAACTCTCAAAGCACTGGCAAATTTCGTTCGCATATACACAAGAAGGAAAAAACTCTACTCACAATCCACACAACACATTAATTTGTTACCAGAAACAGTTAGCTTATTGCGAGAGCGCGTTCACAACGTCGCAACGAATGGAATGGGGGAGTTGGATAATCACGCTTGCTACTGGTCTTTCAACTAAATATGCCTTAAGCACATTTATTCCCTAATCAAGACAGTAAATGGCGTTCTTTAAACAATGACTTCTTCAAATATTATATTCCGTATTTTTCTCTTCTTACTGTTCTCTTTCTTCTTCTTTTTTCGGTAAGAGCATCGCACACAGAGAAAACAGCAAATCGCCAGCAAATAAAAACACAACATTTCGTTTCAGACAAATTTCGTTCTCTTTCGATTTTCATTCGAAGCTGACCTGCTAGAACGTGTTGTTCCTTTAAAATTATCGCTATCCATTTCAGATCGGCCCGAAGTTTTTTTGTTCTCATTCACTCAACACACGCACACCAATTCCTGGGGCCATTTTCAAGGGGATGAAAAAAGTGATGAATACCGTCTACAAATTGCTCTTGCAAATATTTCATATTCCCATATTTATCAAGATTTCTCGCTCTATGTACATTAAGGTGTTTTTCATATTTTAAATTGAAAAAATTGTAGCTTTCAAAATAAAGAGCGAAAAATTCTGTATCAATTGATAGTATTCACACAACGTAGCGATTAGTATTCAGACTTCCCGAAGCAAAAAACACGATTATTGTTTCAGCTTGATTTTGAGCAATCGAGATTTGTTGTGTCATTCGTAAGCAAATTTTATTGAAATGCCAAGGGAAAAGAACATTTTATTCTGCTTGTATTTTGTCAAGGCATTCAATTGTTGCTATGACATCAGCGTTTTAACCGACAAAATGGCACAAATCAACAAAAGAGATGGATTTTGTTTTGATTTTCGTTTAGATATCGATACAGAACGTCAAATGATGCGGTGAATTTCATCAATCGGCAGTTTTGAATGGTATTTTCGAATCAAGATCAAGTGAATTTCATCACCCGGAGATTTTCGATTGCATTGTCGAATTCAAACGAGTGAGAATTCAGAAAGGATGTGCATTTTGAACTAGTAAGATGTGCTTCGATTCATATTGATAATATTGGGTTAACGGTGAATTTTTCTCAAATTTATTCATTTCGTTTGTGTTTTTAACAGGTGTGAACATTCGTAAGTGTGAACTATGCGGCAAAAAAGGAAGCCATCGAAAAATAATGCCAACAATGAAAACAACGATGATGATGATGATGACAATGGAATAGTTACAATCAAATGTGCACTTCCTTCGATTCTTAGACCTCAATTTCGAAGAATAGTCATCGATGATATCACCGCCAAAAGTCTGCAAGCAACGAAGATATGTTCATTAGCATTGCTTCTGCTCTTGGTGAAAAAGTCATACGAGATTGTTTTTTTGCTGTTCTTAAGAAAAACATCACCAAAAACTCTATGATTCCCGAATTCCGTGATTTTGTGACAAATCTCGATGACGAACATCGTTTTGAAAGGCCAAATAACAATTATTTTGGGAATGCTTTCAACGATTTGATTGACACATACAAAACGAATGTCACGACGAACTTGAATACGCATCGGAAGAAACGCGTCTACAAATATCTGGAATTGAAAGTGCACGAACACAACTTGAATGAGGACCAACAATTGGATAAGATCGATATCAAAAATGCTGTCAATTTAGCAGTAAATGGACGAGACGACATTCCTCGAACTATTAACGGTGCATTGAGAAGAGCAAGTCGTGATATCCTTCTTGAAATGTTACGTGATATTAGTTGGTGGGAAATGGACAACATTTCGACATTCACGAAGATGCATTGGTTCAAATCGCTGCCAATATGGATTGCAATGCAACTAGATATCGACGAGTTCAATATAAATCAACGACAACGAGAAGAACATGAACAGTCAGAACAAAATGATAGCTCAAACAGTCCACCGAAAATCAAAAATTGGGCCGTCATTCCAATTTGCAATATAAGGCGAACGCACTATCCAATTGACAACTACACGTTTTATAAACTACTTTGTGGAAAGAAGATCATCGCAAGAAATGCAAACGGAAATCAAATTACATTCAACGAGTTTATCTCTGATAAAGCATGGTATTGGAATCAAATCGTCTATTTGCGTAAAATCAACCGCGAATTTGGCAAACGAAAGAAGCAAATCCACTTTCGCATTCTATCTGATGGCGTGGCGGTGTCGATACTGTTCGACGTGAAAAAGTCGGAGTCAAAGCCAGTCGATATGCAGGAGATCATTCGCAAAATCAATGCTGGTGAGATCGTGAATGAAGTCGGCGTAGACCCGGGATTTAAAATCGCCACCGGTAAAGAAGTGGGTAAATCTTCAAAATTATTTTATTAATACTAATATTGTATTTTGTTTGTTTCATTTCATAGGTCAACTTGAATATAAGCAGCAAGCGCTTCCATTGGAAGGCTAAGGAAAAAGTGCGAAACTGCAAATCGAAACGATGGACGAAATATTTCACTATCGAAGAAAACAATGATCGCAACGACCGCCACTTGTATCCAGTGATGCCATCGCCGCTCGGGAGACATTGGTGGTGTTACATTCAGCAAAGGTTGACCATGCTGAAACGAGGAATGGAGGTGTATGCAACAGCAAAGTATACACGACTCCAACTCGACAAGTACATCGAAACAATAAGAACCGTTGATAAGGCAGTAGGCAAGATGGTAAATTATGAGCCATCAATTGTTTATTTTGGAGCTTCTGAGACACCACCAGATTCACCAATTCGCATCAAGAAGCACGTGAGATGCCCTGGATCTAGAAAAACCATTAAAGCACTGAAAAAGCGTGGCAATTGTATCGTTATACCAACCGATGAATATTACACCTCCCAAACCTGTGCGAAATGTTTTCGACGTTTTGACCGAAGAACACGGAGCCATCCCTTCAAACTGTGTCCAGATTGCCATCCAAACCATCAGACGTTGCTGCCATCGATTATCGTAACTCAGAAAGGCAAACGATTGTTGGAGCAGACCTCGGAAATCGCAATCCAACTCAACGCAACGTAGGACCTTTACTACCAAAGGTTGTAATATACCGCAAAATCTGACCAGTAAGCCCTGTGATTGGTGAAATGGAAAATGTTTTCGATGGACCACCAATTGTATTTCCGGATGAGATGGAAGTAGACGATGATGCCGCTTAGCAACCAAACGAATTCCAAGAGGAGATGGTTGTAGACGATGTTGCCACTGTACATCCAAGTGTACATAAAACTGTTTGGCAACGCGACATAGTCGCTGCAAAGTGCATTCTCATAAAAGGTATATATTAATTAAATGACAATTGCGGCAATGCTTTTTTTAATTAATAAACTTGTGTTTTCAAGGACACTGTGAGCTATTTGGGATTCCGATTCCGGAGACATTACAGCGACTACCGAGACCAGTCGTAAATCAGCACTAAGCATCGAGCATTATAATTAATTCGAAAATTAATATTGTAACAGTTTGTTACTCTTCCGCTACTTCTGAATTTGTGTGGTAGAGGCTTTATGCCAGGAGTACGAAATTGGAGTGTTTTTTTGTAAGTATCCAAATGAGGTACTGTTTGATATACACTCCGTATTCTATGCGATTGATATTCAGAGTTTATAGCAACTTCTCGAATCAGGAATGAAAGAAAAAAAATAGTTTATTGAAAACTTGCTATAGAAATGAATTGGGTAACATTCAAGTTTATCTTTGAGTGTTTTTTGCTTCGGGAAGTCTGAATACTAATCGCTACGTTGTGTGAATACCATCAATTGATACAGAATTTTTCGCTCTTTATTTTGATAGCATTTTTTTCTTTCTTTTTTCTCACCAGAAACACCCTATTGTATGATGAGGATGAGATAAAAAGAGACAGACTGACGCTGGACAATTTTCGCAACAATATTATTCAAATACTCGCCTTGTTCTTGTCGTTTATCGACTGTTTGACATGCGATGCGCCATTCCTGTAGCTCAGGAGAGGGTATTAAACCAGCAGAACCACCGATCGTGTCTTGCCGAGCTTGCCACCAATGATGATCATCTTTGCTAATAATCTGGAAACAATTGAAATTACACGATATTTTTAGTAAACCTTCACCAACCATATGCACTTCCTGCTGTGATAAATAATCTGGACGTCATATTTTCGAAAAATGGGGGAGTTGTGTAGTAAATGTAACTTACTTGTAAAATATCGCCAGTGCGAAACGCTATTCCAGCTTGAGCGCATGGAATTAGTTCATCGTCCAATGGATCATAATCAAATTGAGCTCGAACAAATATCTGCACAGAAAATTCAACTATATAAATTGAGTGCAAATTCATATTTTATTCACACGACAGAATAGCACACAATAACATAAAATAAGCATTAGTTTTTGCGAGTGACAAAGAATAATATTCATACGAGACACCATTGAATGTGTAAAAAATAACTACGAAAAAATACGGGTTTATGCATTAAACTATGTGAAAACATGAGCGTGTGTGAGATAAAGAGTGAGAGAGAGAGAGAGTTAAAGTACTTACTAATACAGGTGTTGGTTTAATCCTGAAAAGCTGTGTGTTTTGAACATAGAGAACTGGATTAATTCAACTGTTCTATTTTAAATTAGTGTGATAGAATTTGGGATAAAGGGAGGATAGAGTTTGCGTGTTTGTTATTTATTCCTCATTTGAGCCCTTAACCGCTTTGGCAACAATGTGCAAAAATAGAGTCACTTTTCATGGTGCCAAGCATCTTCAAAATTGAATAAATGTACGAAGATGAGAAGGAGGAGGCGCAAAAAAGATCCAACATACACATACACTGCATCAAAGAATGAATTGCATAAAATATGAGAACTAAAGTTTTTGCCATCATACAAAAAAAAAAAAAAAAACAGTTCGGCTATTAGGATGAACTTGTCATAATCCAGTTTTAAACCATCCCATTGTTATCAGATATTTGTCTACGTAATATGATCAATTTGGAATGCATTTATTTATTATATGGGGGTTTCGGCTCTTTTCAATCATGTTGTTCGGCAAAAAACTAAGGATAAAAACAAACAGGGTCATGACACAAAAAAGAATAAAACAAAAGACCAACATCAAATAAGTGAGAATCCATTTTTTGGCCTCAAGCGTTTTTTCTTCAATCACCATTTGCTAAAACAACAAATGAAACTTTTCCAATTTCATTAAAAATGCAATTTCCATAATGTATTGTGAGATCAAGAAAAATAATGTGCGCTACAATTTGCATCGATTTCAATAATAAATATTTGACGAAGAATGTTCAAAGTATAAATAATATTATAAGAGAAATGTCGCAAATTCTTCATTACGTTGTTTTGCGCATTTTGAGTCCGCTGCCAAACATGCATTCTGATTAGACTGAGGCAATTGATTGTTATTTATCTCGTATATTTTATTATATGGACATTTCTTCATCTTCATAGTGATTCTCTTTGATAATGTGTTTTTTGTTGTGTCAAATTGTATGTATCTTTGATGTCTTCCATGACTTCCTGCATTTGCCTCAAGACGGCGAAGAGAAGAAGCAACAGCTCTTGCAATGCAGTGTCAACAGACAGAATTTTATGCGAAAATCGTTGACTATACCAAAGAGAATAATGAAGAATACTATTCTCAAACCTTATCAATTTAACGAGCATTTAATGATGGTTTCATTGATCATTTTTCAGTATGAACAGATTCAATATCCGTTATTGAGTGTGGCTGAGATAGAGATGCGCAAATTTTATTATCGTTGAAACGAAGTGAAATGTGCGTTTATTGATGAGTGCACTTGATGAGATTTATTGAAGTCATAATGTCGGAAAATGCACATGAAGCGAAAATAAATTTGTGTGTGTGAGTGAAAATGTTACCCTTGATACAAAAAGTTTTTTTTTATCACCGAAAGTGTACTTGAGCGCCTAATTGTATTGTTGGATATTTGAATAAATGATATGGAATGCTATTGCAGCTGTGCATTAAAAATGTATGAAAGTGTTCTGTCGCTCAAACCGAAAGAAGTGAGGTTTTCTGAATATGCAAAATTCAATATTTGTACAAACACCATGGCTATGAATGTGAATTAGTGTTTAGTTATGTTACAAATGTGTGAATGCAGAGAAATGTCTTTGCCAAAATCGAACTTACCTCGCATGGTGGTGGAGCACTTCGGTATGATGGAACAATTTTGAATGTCACAGATCCACGAGCGTCCCGCTTATTTTTGCCAATTCAATGCCAATGTGTGGAGATAAAAAAAGAACAACAATCACGGAAAAAGAGATAAATTATAAATGATGGGCAAGACATTGGGCGTTTCATCATTCCAAAATTATACCAGCATCCGTTGAAGTTGGCTAACTGATTGATGTTGCACTGATTGGCCGTTGATTTCTCGGATCTCATCGCCAACATGCAGCGTTGCCTGTCTATGTATCATACCTCCGTGCATTATCCGTGCCACAATGCACCGTCCGTCTTCTGTCATCTTCAATGTGATACCCTAAAACAGAAGCACATGAGAGGGAGAGAGTTTTTGAGATGTGTAAGGAGTTCTCTTGAGCAGAATCTTCTCGATTATATGAATGTTCAGCTTACCATCGGCTCATCGGTGTTCTTTTGGAATTGAACTAATCGAACGCGGGTTACGTGCTGAAGTTCACCATTCTCAACACTATCGCTATCCTCACCATTTATATAAGATGCTACCGGGGGTGGTGTTACACGGAGTGCCTCTTCGCTATACACTTCCTTGGCGACGATGTCATGTGTATGCAGCAGCGCCTTCACAATGGAAGAATTAATAATTATTAATGTATTATATTACATCATCATTGAATGACCGAATACAGAGAACTGATTCATTGATGAGGTGTTTATTGATGGGCCTTTCAAGATCACACAGAAAGTATGGTTTTGAATATTTTTTTCCCCGGAAGAAATAAAAAACGTTAGGACGATGATTTCATTTCAATGTCAATCAAAGTGAAATTTCAATTCGATCTCTTTTGTATGCGCCTTGCTTTTTCTTTACTTTCTCTTTTCCTTTGTTCCTTCGCTATCAATAATGGTTAACCGTAATTACCAAATTTTGTCGTTTATCAATTAGGAAAAAGTTGATACAAAGTACATAATTTGCGCATATACACATACAAATAACATCGGGTCATGCATAAACATACACACAAAACATGTACCGAAGTCGTTTAGAATGCATTTCAATCCTATCAAAAGATTAGAGTCACTCCAAAAGAGAGTTGGTTTCGTAATGGTTGATTTCGCAATTCATCCGCATGGAAAATTCAGGGTATTTCTAAGGTTCAAAGTGTCAGTAACCATTGAATATATTTCGTCGACAAGTTCCTATCATCATTCTTAACGTCAGAAATGGAATGCGAGATTTTCAGCAAACGCCTGTTTCTTTCAGACACACATACATGTTAAATAATTTTAAATAAATTTCTTTATGCCATTATCATAAACTTATATGGTTCTCTCTTTCTCTGCTCTACGCTGCGCTATGCTACGCTAAGCTATAATATGAATTTGATTGCTTTTTGGGTTTGGCGCGATTTCAAAATCTATGGAAAAAGCATAGACATAAACATTAAACATCCAGTCCCAGGTGTTGCAATTCAATGCATAGTTAGGTCGTCTTATAAGCTTGTGTATCATTCATTTGTCGCAATTTGATTTCCTTTGAATAATGTGTGTTCTCCGCACACACGGATACACACATATATAAACGCGGCCATACACTGGCAGGTCCCATCAGGCATATATGCTCGCTCATCTTGTTGAGAAGACTGATGATTTTACATGTCAACACAGACACAGTCTTACAGTTAACATTACGTTTTATGAACAATATTGTCTGTGAGACTATGTCTGCATCGAATGTATGTTCTCTTTGGATCCAAACTATCGTAGGGAGAAGCAGAAAAGCGGTCGAAGCCATCACAACGCCCAAATATGCAAATCGTTAGATTTGTACGCAAAATTGCAGCTGATTTGAGTTTATATGCTATTCTGCCTCTAAGATCAAATATGAACGTCACATAATAGGTTCCTTTTTACTATTTTGTGTTGCTACAAAACCCTGGCTGAACCGAGAGTAAAATTTTGAACTACAGACGCATTTTTAATGCTAGCTTGACTAATTTTTTTCCTACACACCCAATACAAATAACGGAAAATATCAACTGTTTGAAAGAGAAGTTTGTTTCGAGTGAAATATATCAATGTGTCAAGTTCAATATTGTAAGTAACTTCTGGCCTCCAATAAACTTAAATTTATGAACATTCCAAATCATCGCAACGACAATAATTCAAATAAATCCTCTTGTCACACTCACACAGTGTTCGCATTCTGTAATCTGCTTTTTTTGCTCCGTTATTTGCTCCGTTATTTGTTCCTCTTCGCTGCGTAGCTTTTGTTCGAATTTCATCTTGTAAACACGGAGACTGTCTATTTGTTTAGTGAGACTGAAAACAACTCAGCTCGGTCGGTAAGCTTTTCGCTTCACTGAGAGAGATGCCAATATTCTATATATTGACAAGTTGCTGTATATTCAGATCAATTGTACAGTGATTTCAGTTATTTGAACTTATCATATGTATACCTGCCAACAATAGATGCAAATCGATACAAAACGATTTCTTATAATTCCCCCAACAACGCATGCGTACGTACAAACTCAGACCGAATTCGCTAAGCCGTTTTTCATTGCTGCTGCTACTGCTGTTGACGATGGAAATGTTGCAGAAATATCCCATGACGGGGCCGACTGAACGACCAATTTTCAAATTTCCAATTTCAAAATCTAATTCCCAACACAAAATTATCAATCACCGAAATGGCTTTCCATTATAACAGACATACATTAAATACACGCACACCATTCATTTTCCGGTCGAATGCAAAGGGTTATTCTTTCGTAATTATCAAATGTCAATGTACATTAAAAACAAATTCAAGCGCGAGATGTGGTTGGCTGGCTACTGGATGGTGGAAATAAAACGATGCTTTTGCATTAATTTCGGCCCCATTGAGGCTAAGGATTTCGAAAACGAGCTTTCTCAATTATTAATTCTGACATTTACTTGGGGCAAGACGAAACCGAATGCAAAAAGAAGCATATTCAAATTTTGAGCATCCACCCCGCAGCCCTCAATCAGAATTTAATTGGTTTGCATGGAGCAAACAATAATAAGTGTTTGCGAAGTGTGAATGAACATTTTTGTTGGATTATGCGGATATAAAATATTTATAGCCAATTCATTTCGAAATATTCTCAATTTAGCGGTGAACCGATATTCGGTCATCGTCTTTTCGATTTTGCGAATATTTGAAAGGAAAATGTATGAAAATTGTTATGTGATTTTTACCTGATGTCCCGAACATATCGATCCGTTTGGCACCCGACCACGGAATGGACTGTGTATGGGACAAGACGTGCGTGGCCCCCATCGTGAGACTGTTAGGCAGATACAGATTGGTTTTGTGTTAATTTTGCGTGGCTGATTTTCTTGAAGGTGTAACTCGGAAAATTGTATATTTTTTGCTCGATTGCATTTTAAAAGCACATCGTCCGGAATTTTAGTATTGTTTTTTTGTTTTCTTGCAAAAAGTGTGTGTATGGAATATTCACATCTCAACTTACCCCCACCGTTGGCGAACATTGGCGGCATTGGTGGTAAAGGCAAAACTGAACCTGGCGCTTGCATTAAATTAGGTGGTGGCATTGTTGGCATTGTTGGTATTGTTGCGCCGGCAAGTTGTGCAGCAGAATGTGGACATATTGTGTCTGCACAGTTTGGTATTTGCCACTGACTTCCAGCGCTCGGTCCACCACCATTGCCGTACGAGTCTGTGGCAAAGCTATCTTGGCTACCAGAGCATTGTAGACGATGAGGCAGAGGTGGCGATGATTGTCTCGAATAAATTTTTTAAAGTTTTTTATGAACCGTATAGCTCCGATTCTTGATGACCGAATAAACATTCACTTTGCGAGACAAAGAGAAAGCGATAATGACCCAAAGAGAAAGAGAGAGATAGAGAGCAATGCGACAGCAATTACTGTGTGCGATAGCGAGTGTGTATTTTATGATGCGTGTGGTATTCGGAATTGTTGTTGTTTTTGTTGTTTGAAATAATGTTGGAATTGATATTTTAGTCAAATTCACAGATGTTTGCACACAATTCGATGCTGTTCCTGGTGCATTCAATAGAAATGTTGAATTTTCGGGAGCCCATGCCTCTGTCGTCGCTTTCACAAAAGACAACTTTCTTTTAGAATTGCAAGGCGCACGATGTGGTTGAGTGCTGCTGCAATTTTGTATATTTAACACAATTCAATTTGCAATTGAAAGTTGGGAAAATTTCGAATGTTGCTGTTGCTGCAGCTGGATCACAGTGAAAACAATTTTCTTTTTATTGTTTATGAATCTAAGTGTGTGTGTGTGTGTGTGTGTGTGTGTGTGTGTGTGTGTGTGTGTGTGTGTGTGTGTGTGTGTGTGTGTGTGTGTGTGTGTGTGTGTGTGTGTGTGTGTGTGTGTGTGTTTGTGTGTGTGTGTGTGTGTGTGATTGTATGTCAGTGAAACTAGAAATCACGATTGCATTTGCATTTTGGGTATTATGAAATGTCACAAGATGTTGAACTCAATCGTTCTCAAAAAACGGTCTATCTACGATTTTTTCACTGGTTACCGATGCTCATTTATTAGTTAGTTCAGGGCGAATAAACTGTAGATTAGCATAAATAAATTAAACTTCGTTGAATCGTCAACAAACGGCTCATCATTTTACTGGGCATATTTTCCCTTTTTCCGATGCCATTTTACTGCTACCTGAAAGATATTTTCATGTTCTTTTCCCTTTGAAAAAAGAAGAATCTTTTCTAACTGAGACACAACACTTTGGACCGTATCTCCTTCTTTTCTCTCTCTCAAGTGGATTGAAGAAAGGAACCCGTCGTATATTCAACATTTTATATTAGCTGCGTGTAAGTATGTTAAGGGAGTGAGAAACAGAGACTATGCATGTGTGTGTACTTTAATATTTGATCGTCGAGAAAATGTCCTATTATTCACTTGGTTTATTGGTAGTCAAAAAGAGTTAAAAATTGTTTTCGACTGTATGAATAAATGGAATTCGGTTCGTTTATTTGAGGATTTTTAGGATGCCGGTGCTAAAATATGCTCATGCAGATTTGAGAGAGATCGTATATTCCGAATCGTTTTCTTCCGCTTTTTACTCTGTGTTCATTTTGAAAATCGATTTTATTTCAAAGGGCGTCTTATGATCCATTTTGGCCTAAATCGAAAATAATTTATTCATTCACCCTGAATATAACTCTATTTGGTGAGTTGTTCGGACGGTTGGCTGGATTGAATTTTTTTTTTTTAGATTGATGCCTAAGACACTGTCACGTACACAAACATAAATTTTAAATACCCGAATTAGTTGATACCGAACAGATTTTTCGGCTAAAGTGGTTGAAATTGGAAATGATGATGTCAATTAGTTTATCAACGAAAAAAAAAATTGAATATAATGCAATGAGCACACGTTAAACAATTGAATTTTCATAAATTTGTCAGTCATACCGATAAAAAGTGGTGTCATTTGGTACTCTGTGTACGCGCTAACGGCGTTAAAAGCGAACAGAAGCGAATGAAGGAGCCTGCGAAAGTGAACGATTGGCGTGAGGCATATACATATTATGTGTTTATATAACACGCAGAAACAGGTATCATGGTTACTTATGCACATTAATAGCGGAATATACAATTGTATCGAGCTCGAACTCGAGAGAGAGAGAGAGAGAGAGAGTGAGAGGGATAGGGTGAGATTGATAGATTGAGAAAAAGAGCTAGAGCGGCAGGCACACATAACAAAAAAAGAAAAGAAGAAAGAAACAACGCGAGGGAGAGCGGGATCGTAGGAGGGTGAAGATAAAACACAGAAAACCAAACGAGATGTGAAGAACTGGAGTACCGAAATTGATTTGAGGAATGCCGTAGCACTCGAAATCTATGACTACTGCATATTACAACGGAGTGTTTGGGCGATTCAGTATGCGGAATGGAATGTTTGAAAATAAAATATATGTTATCCCAATGGTATCGGATATCAGCGACTGATGTGATGCATCGATACCAAATCATAAACAAATATTTAATGGCATTTGAATTTCCATGGTGTATTATTATTACACACGCCTTACAAAAATAGCCAATAAAGCACTGTAACAAAATCGTCTTGCGACAGAAATTGATTTGAATGTGCCGTTTTTATTCGCACCACCAAACCATTGAGCGACGAATTGTCCGAAACTGAGCCAGATACATTTCTAATGCGAATTTAATATTGATTTTATTGAGGTGCAGCAGTATTATTTTGCGTGAATTATTTTTGGCTCAGTCAACGAGGGAGCTGTAGCAACACTGAATTTGATGCGTTGCTCAAGGTCTCGATTGACATACTAACGAACTTTAATGTGCATATATGAACTAAACAAAAAGATACAACTTTTTTTTTTTTTTTTTTTTTTTCTTAATAAATTTAAGTGTGATTCTCTTTAATAATTTTCGAACACACACACACACACACGATTTGAGGTAATTCTTATCTTTCGCTCGCTCGCTATAACCAATTTTATCTCTCTTTTCAACTTCTTCAATTGCAATGTAATGGCTCTGTTACACTAGACGATGTATTATTACACTTGGACATTACTGAATATCACAATATCTCGATGATTTCTGCTGTGATAAAATACTTATGGTCAACAGCCAAATGGAAATTACAACTTAGATAGTTTACGTTAATGTTCAAATTAGTTGAGATAAATAAAATTGTGTACAGCAACACACGCACACTTGTACTGAGTAATCACGTTCACCACATTCTACTGTTTTTTGAATATACATTCCGATTTCGGTTGATAAAACGCTATAGAGTACAAAAAAAATGGCTGAGAAATGAGGAGAAGTGAGTGAGATCTTTGTGTGTTCACAAGAGCAGAAAGCATATCCTAGATTTTGTCAAAAGCTTTTCAACCGATAATATAACAATACATGTACAGCATTTTTCAAGATATCTCTCTCGCTTTATATTTCGCATACAGTGTCACAGCACAGCAGATAGTTGTGGTGGAGTATATTGCGTATAGCAGCCGTCTCGCACATCCTCCTTTTTCTATATTCAATGTATTCGAAAACCAACAGCAACAGCTATATTTTGTATGTCTAGCATATTCGCGAATGCTTTCAATCGCTCACAGATTCAACGGGAGAGCTTATGGCGAAAGCTTTTTGCATTGCGCTTGCTCCTAGTCGAACGGTAACGGTTCCACAAACAAACATTCCCATCAAATTGCAGCATCCATAGTTTCACATTTCCCACATAAAAAATATTGCCAAAACAGCGCAATAGTGGAGACGAAGATGGAAAAAGAGCACCTTTATTGCTGCTCTTTTCGACTCCGAAAGTTATGCATTGCAGAATTTGAAACAATATTAAATAGCATGGATTTATTTACACCTACACTAACCCAAAATGAAATATTAGCTGTCACTGTTTCGCAAAAAAACGGAAACTATTGAGTCTGGGTACACGACGGAGTTTCCCCACATGTTGACTCACATATATACATTTATGGAAAATTCGATTTGGAAGTTTTCTGAAATTTCATTTAAGTAATAAAGCGCACCATACGAAGCGCCAAAGCGCCAAAGCACCACGATTTTATATTTGAATGCGAACGAATTGGAGAGTATGCATACGTATGCGGTCGGATGAGAAGTTTTTTAAATGAAAACATATTATTGAGTAACATTATTTTCACTTTTTTAAGGCACAATTCGCCGTCAATGCCCAAAGGAATGAGCCCTATGTATTCAATTTAATGCATTCTCACACATTCAGCCATTTGATTTTGACTGTATCCCTTCTTTTTATCTCTCTTTCAAAACACACTCATCCTATGCACCATTTTTACTATACCACCCACTTGTTCAAGTTTGAATATTTTTTTTTAACTTTAATTTTTTCATTTTCTTAACCATTCTTCAATTTACAACAGGATTAAGATCCATCGTCTTCGTCAAAAATGGAAACTCCACATAGATTTTCCAGCGCACACAAAAGGAGAAATTGTTGGGCATTGGACGTCGATTACTTCAAAATGAAAATGAGCAATTTTACTTACCTGAACGTGCGGATGGGAGAGCAGCTGTAACAATTCGCCTCTTTCACAATTGTACTTGTGTCCAGGTGCAGAGATAATAACATCAATGACATCGCGACAACGTACCACAGCATCGCCGGGTGGTGCTCGCGTCGGTGACATCACAGTACAACTTATTTTATCATATAACTGAAAATAAAGCCGAAAATTATAGATTATATTGATTGTCGACGCTAATTCCGAATGTGACGGACGCTCAATGAGCATCGGCTGACTGATACTGAGAGAAATGGTGAGCACTTTGGGTTACCTGCAAAAGAGCGCACAGTCGGTTATCGGTTAATATGTCTCGCAGCACATCTTCATCAACATATTCGTCTTGAAGTGCATGAATATCGTCGAGTGAATCGAGTACTCTCTGCACCGCTTCCAAGCCTGCTTCCTCATCGGCCCATTCGTTCAGTATTTCCGATGCAACACCAATTGTAACTGCATAAAAAAATCGTATGTTGATTCAACTGATTTGTTCAAGAAAGTAGACAAGTGTATTTGTGTGAAGTGCGTATTACCTGAGTCCGTATCCGTACCGCATAACGGATCGTTTGCTAGACCGCCGGCAATTGCCTGTACCGCACCTTTGAGTTTCCTTCTCGCATTGAAACGTTTTAATTCCTCTACTGCATCTCCTAAATGTTGCTTTGGTATTTTTTCGCGATCCTAAAATGCAAAATACAAACATAGCGAAAAGTTTTAGCATTGGCTGTGAAATTGGATTAATAGTTTGCTATTAATTCATCTTGTTTCAAAGTCCAACTTGAATCTTCGTTTTGCGAGTTTTCAATAATGAAACTAGCAAACAATTCACACAAGTAAAACAAAAGAAACCGAATCAAATTAAAACTCGCGTCAACAATAGAAACATACAAGTTTCGATTGAATCGGATTTGAATGTTTTTTATATACTCATTTATTGAAGAGTGATAGCAATGGCAAAACACAATACGGAGTATCTAATTTTGCTAAAACCATGAGCGTTCAAAACTCGATACTTGTTTTTGTTGTGTGTGCGAACGAAATTTCATTCAGAAGTTATTGTACGAAAAGAACTTTCGAGTTATGAAATGAAACTTACTCGCATCCAAGGATGATTCAAAACCTCTTCTATTGTTAATCTATTGTGCATATTTGGAGCGAGCATTTTTAATACTAAATCTTTGGCATTCGATGATATTGATTTCCATTCGGGCGATTCCAACTGAAAATGAAGTAACAAACAATATTTGCTTAAAATATAATGAGACAAACCGACGAAACTTTGAATGCAATTGCGACCAAATACAGCACATAAATGCACTTTTACACAAAATAGCATCCGACCGAGAGCAATGTTCAAATTAGAACTTTTCAAATTGGAAGAAATGAAATTCGTGGATCCAATTAGACGAAGTTTCTAACAACAGTCGATTACATTATGAAATTTGTAAATAAATTTTGTCGAGTGCGCCATATAAAAGTGATTTAGTGGTGATTCGTTCAGTAATGTGGATAGTACGTTACCGCAATGCGACCGCTACTGATGACCTCTCGTAATCGTTTACCAGAGCCCAAAAATGGTAATCTTCCCGACAACAGAACATGTAATAAAACACCAGCGCCCCAAATGTCACATCCTTTTCCATAATATCCTCTGGATATAACCTCTGGAGCTTGGTATTGCGGGCAACCGATGCGACCTTGTTGAAATGATAGAAGCAAAGTATAACATTTATCACATAATACATTATTCTTTCTTCTAAGTCTCTCTCTCTCTTTTCATTTTCGTCTCGGAATCGTCAAGTTGTTTTGATTCATTCATTTCATTGCTCATGAATATTTACCGTGAGTTTCAACGCCCTCACGACCGTTTGGAAGTTGGATGGCCACACCGAAACCGCCGAGTTTAACTGGGGCTGAATTATCAATTGTTGCCAACAGACAGCATGCAGGTCGAACATCACGATGCATAATATCATTTTCATGGCAATATCGTAATGCCTCCAATATCTGTCGCATATAGTGACTGTGAAACAAAACAGACATTATTGAAATTAAAAATTCACATCGAAAAATAGAACAATGTAAAAATTTAATGAGCATGCACTCAATTATCTAACCAAAATGAATATAATTTGTGCAATGCGGCTTGATTTTATTTGGTTTGATTGGTGACCGAGTAAATGAATAAGCGAGAAAGAGAGGTCGAGGCGGAGCGACAGAAGGGGAGAGAAATCGTATAAAGAATGGCCGAATTGTCATCATTTCGACAGATTTATGATCTCCTTTCTCTTTCACTCGTTTATCTTTTACTCTCTTTCACTATCAATATAATATGTCCATCTAATTGAATGTCAAAGTTTAATTAAAATACAATATTTTGTGATACCATGCCACCGCTTCACTGTAAATAAACCCAGCAACAGCTCTCCTAACCACTTCAAAGCAAATATCCGATCCCTCCATACTGTACAAATGAACGAGAGAATGCGAATGGAATATTTGAGTAATCAACAAATTGAGAGTTCTAATTTATTTAATTCTGAATAAATTCATTGATTTATGAAACAACCTATTTCAAATAGGGATGGAATATATATATCATATTTGGACGCAGTTTATCGAGTACTTACTATTCGAAAACCATGTACAACATTCCTTCAGAGCTGTATGTTTCCAGAAGCTCGACAATGTGTGGATGTTTGAGCATATGACAAATCGTTGCTTCTCGTTTCAAATCTACAAAATCAAATGAATCGGTTTAAACACTCTTTTTCACCCTGGAATTTGTTAAATCTCTTTTAAATACATGTCAATTAAATAACAAAACAACAAAATGCTAAATGCATTCGCATACTAACCAGAAGTGCTTAATCCCGGACTCGCTGTAAATTTGGAAACGTCAACTATTTTGACGGCGAATTGCATCTTTGATTCGCGATGTATACATCTTCGTACAATTGAAAATGGTCCCCTGTGAAATTCAAACAAACAAAATGAGCCGATTTGATTCGCAGTATGAAAACTTAACACCGAATCACAAAAAGGGTGTTTATTTCAGAGAGACTGAAACCTGAGACCGATTGAT
Source organism: Obolodiplosis robiniae (assembly GCA_028476595.1). Classification (NCBI taxonomy): domain Eukaryota; kingdom Metazoa; phylum Arthropoda; class Insecta; order Diptera; family Cecidomyiidae; genus Obolodiplosis; species Obolodiplosis robiniae. Next base: position 25,166,411 of record CM052017.1, read on the forward strand.
ATCTGAATAGCAACAACAGCAGCAACAACAGCAGCAACAACAACAGACACACAAAAAGGAAATAGCAAAATAACAAATCACTGCCTGCACTTACTTTCCAATCACTTCGTACAGCTCGTAAACATCGTCGAAAAGAATGTCGTCGTCTGCCATGGTGTTGGAGTGTGTTTTGTTGATTTCTGTTTATGAAATTTTTGATTTGTTTTGTGTGTTATTCGGTGGATTTGATGGTCGATTATTATTTTAAATGCTTCGCTACTGTTAAATGCAGCCACCGAATAAAATTGTAGATGCCAGTATTGATTTCCAGGTTGTGAAATATTTGTTGCTAAATTTCGATTGCAATCTCTCTGTGTGTGTTTTGGTCGGGAGTCAAATGCACCGAATTTTGTTCATTGATGCTCCAATATGATTCGACTGATAAAAGAGACAAAATAGAATATAGTCATCATCACATTTTCGGTGCTGCTAAAAGATGAGCGACGAGCAGCATAGAAGAATGGGTTTGTGCAAGTGTCTGGTTAATATGTCAAGTTGAATGAAAAAAGTTGTCGATTTTCCACTTGAAAAGAAACGTAAGATTCTTCAAGAGCACATAATAAGGTTATATCTATCAAAGCCAATTAAGGCCATCTTCAATGATTGGCGTATGCTGTGTGCTTTCTTCGCTCTTTCTCTGTCCTTGCTCATCTTTTTATTTTTCGGGAAAAATCATATGCGACCGCTAAGCAATGTCAAACATTTCTTCTTGTTGTTGTCGCTCTACAATTTTTCCTTCAGCATGTATGCAAAATGGAATTTGGAAAAACAACGATTTTTAAATCGACATTGTTTGCACTGGAATATTTCAAAAAAACAAAATTCTTTGGCTGTCCCCATCGATTTTGTCGCTCAGCCATTTAAATCCTTGCTGATAATGGAAAATGCACTTATCATATTTACAGCAATTCTCTAACACATCTACGCTTTACTGTGCACACGCTCTTAAAATGCAATATTATTTTTCTATATTTTGTTTATTATTTACGTTCATTGCGGCGATCGGGAACAATTAACCGATTAATTTGTGATAAGAATGATTTAAGTTGTCTGTTTACGGTTTTTTGATAACTAAAAAACATCGCTCGGGAATCCGTTGGAATTCAGTCATCTCGTCAATGAGAAAAATAAAAAGGTGGGGCAAACCAATGTCCTCCTAGGCTACGCGAGAGTTGAATTTCCCGGTTAACATGTATGGAAAAACATGGCCGACACTTTTCACAAACAAATTGCAGAAATCGCACGTATTGCATTTGGGAAAATTTCTTCATGGAAAAAAATACACCACACACACAGCACTCATACACTGACACTCTCTCACTCACCCGCTGACTCGCATACCGAGGAAAGTCTCGCGCATATAAACATTCACCAACCAATGCAGCAGAGAATATCGCAATAACATTTGCTAATCGAAAAATGTTATTGCTGTTGAGGGTCTTGGCCGTTCGTACTTGGCAAACAGAAAAACGGATATTATTTTTTCCGTACGATGAATAAGACGTTTTTTCGATTATATTAATGTATCAAATTCATCCAACATTTCACTCGACGTGCGCTCAAATATTTCATTCAATGCAATTTTTCATAGGTAAATGTTTAATTAGCGCAAATCCACGAAATGATGCACTCAAACTATTTTGCACAGATATTCTTAGGCTAAATGGATATTTGCAATCGATATACACTTTTCAATGGCATTAAGCAAAAAAAAAAAAAAAAAAATCACGATGAAAAAAAAACGACAACATGAATATCAGTTTGACAACTGTATAGAATTGTTACTGTGAAGAGACAGAAGGAGACAGAAGAAAACAGTGTTCTTTTGACATATCCAAATAATTGAGATAAATAATTTCAAATCAACAGAAAGCCCTATACCTTTAGAATTTGTGTATATTGGAATCACGTGACAAGCAATAAAGACACTTCAAATCGCATTTGAAAGGTTCAACGTAAGTGTCGTTTATATTGCTATTTTGCAGTTTGGCCCGCACAATTACAATCATTTACACAATGCGAACCGCACACTTTTGGTGATATTTTTGGTTTTAGAAAATTGCTGAATCATTGCATGCATTTTTTTTCTTCCGTCCGACTCGATTTCCGTTACGAGAACACCAATATTCCAAGGAAATTTCACACACTTCACGGAAACACTTCATCGAAAAGTCAATAAGTCAATATTGGTACTTTACAGAAGCTATTTTTCAGGGACGATGAACTGAGATACACAACATTGCTGTGTGTTGGTTGAGTTGGGTGACGTTTTTTTTGTTTGAATTGAAATTTTTTGTTTGAATTTGCGTTTTTTGACATTTATAAAGTCAATTTATATATAGCACAATATTGAAATGTTCAATACGATAAGAATTTGTCAACTCTCAGCGTACTTAATGCAATCATCTCTAGAGTAGTGATACTTAGAATGATTTAAATACACTGTTGTTGAAAATCTGTCACTTTTGCGCGGTTTACAAACTTATTGAATTCAGAGTTTTACGGCACGACCGAAACTCGAGAAAGCTATATGAAATAATCCCCCAAATACAGCCGACCAATTTCAAATTGAAATCGTGAAAATTGTGTGGCGAAATCTTGACGGTGGTATCATTTTCAAGGTAAATCTTCAGCTGAACCAGCAAAGCATTGCATTATCTAAAATTAATGTGAATTTCAATTCGCGGCATTTTTCAGGTTATGTGTTTTACGTTTGTTTAGCCAAAAAAGATGAGTTTGAACCAGTCAATGGATTTAATGCATAGACGGGACATAGCTGGCGGCCAGCAGCATCGTTCGTTCATTGGGAATGCCACATTTGATGTGACCGGCGGAGATCGGTTTTATGATAATATGGCATCACAAAATACAACATTTTTCGAGACTTCAACATTCGCCAAACTCGATCCAAGCATAGTTAAACAAAAAACTGATCGATTGCATGAGTTTTTCTTGGAAATCGCCCAAGGCCGAACAAATGAGGCTGAAATCTTCGACACCGTTCACAATATGATTCAAGCGTGTACGGAAATATTCGAAGATATTATACACAGTGGCGGTATGACAAGCGATCGCTTGCTCTTTGAATGGTTGAATCAAGAGCGAAACACTTGGAAATTGCTCTACTGTTTATACAAAGATCGTCTGTTGAACCAGCAAGCGATGGAAGATGGCAATGATGACGAATTCTTATTGTATGCCAGTGAAAAGGAAATCATCGAAAAATTGTACAAAGACAATGGAAATTTGCGTGAATATCAGCTAATTGTCGATTGGCTGGAACAGTACGAAACTCAGCGGCGTGCTGATAAATTTGGCCATTTCATGGACGAAACAGTTTCGTGGGAAAATACACTGCATCAATTGCAAAATATCGATCGAACTGTATTCAGTGGCAAAAAGAATATTGTGAAAAGTTTAGATCCAGATGCACCGCATCGAGAGAACTTACCGCTTCATGACTTAGATGCCGAAGATGAAGAACGCATTTCAAAAGAAGTGAGTACTGAGAGTGGAATAGGAATTTTCTGTGTTGAGTTTCTCATATCAATCTAATTAAAAACAAAGGCAATTTATTTCAAGAGAAAAACACGTATGTTTCTAGATTTTATATGAAATAAGACAAGGAAACTTGGATGAGGCCGGAAGTCTTTGTGTGCGAGTTGGTCAATGGTGGCGCGCTGCTATTCTGGAAGGATGGAGATTACATCATGATCCAAACTACAAAGCTGCCAATGATTTGGAAAAAGTAGGCATTTATTCAATTATATTAATGCAAATTGAAGTAATTTCTGAATCTCTCATGAATATTCACTCTGTCAGCACCGAATCGAGGGCAATCCACGTCGTGATCTATGGAAGAAATTGGCCTGGCAAATGGCTGAAAGTAATCAAATCAATGAATATACTCGAGCCTATTTGGGTGTTTTCTGTGGCCATCTTGATTCGCTCAAAGCGATATTGAAGACGTCTTGGTTCGACTTACTGTGGGCATATTTGAAGGTGCAAATTGATATTCGTGTCGAGTATGAGTTGTGTGAAATGAGTCCAAAAAGTTACATAAAAATGCCCGATAAATACTGGAATAACAAAATGACCATCGAGGAAATTTTCAATGAGCTCAGCACACGTGATAACATTCGTGATGTGGCCGAAGATAAAATGACAATCATAAGAAAGTATCTGATATTGGATGATGTGCCGGAGCTGATGCGTAACATGAATCAGTGGTTGGAAGATTTGAAAAATGATGGGCAAATGCTTCGTTTCCTGACACATATCATTCTGTTCATGCGCCAAATCGGGCGTCAGCTGCAGAGCCAAGAAGATATTGGAAATGCAGTAATCAAAACTTATGTTGAATACCTCATAAAAGAGTCTAGTGAACCAGTTCTCGTGGCATTTTATACTTCAGCCGTACCGCCAAATATGCAAATTGATTTGTATGCAAGATTCTTGGAACAAATTAATCAAATTGACGATCGAAAAGTGGCATTGGACGAAGCACAGCACCATCGATTGGATGTTCACAAAATCATTTGTCACATGGTTCAGATGGTATGTGCCGCACAGCCTACAGATGCTGCTAAAGCCCTCACGGGCACCATATCAACGCTCGACGAAAAGAAGATTTCAGCACTCGAATGGTTGACTTTCCAATCCGATCAATTCAGTGAGCTGCTGTGGTTCGCAAATGCGCTCATTCGCAACTTTTTGGGCGAAAACAAAATTGAAAGTATTCGAAAAATATTCAAGATCATCCCACAGAATGCTGTGCAGCGAGTTCAGGAGAATTATGGTTCAAAGGACTACATTCCGGCAAAGGTCGAGTGCAGCATTTTCGAATATGCTTGCTATTTGCTATACATCGATGCGCTTGACTCGTACAACGATTGGCTGCGAATGTATCACAGCAAACCAAAAGAACCAGAGGTCTTGGGTCCAAACGCACCGTTCACAGAACGAATGGCCAACGATCATAAGAAGCAAACCTATTTGAATGAAATTGAATGCTGGAGAATCAACCTTCTCGAATGTACTACAGGTATCTTCACTACTATCAGCATTTGAGCATACACAATTTTTGAATTTGATTTGAATTGAACCAAATGATATTGTCATTTTCAGGAACAAAAATGTCAATAAAAAAGGCACTGTTTCCATCTGAAAAGGGCTTCTTGGTCGATCCGGATACGACAAATCCATTTTTAGATGAAGATAAATTATCGCTCGAAAATCGCTTGGAGCAACTAAATGGTATTCGGAAATTATGCATACCTCAGCTCGTTTTGTTATTCCACAACATTTTACATTCGTCGGGCGACTACAAGGGTGCCATTCAAGTGGTTGATGACCTGATATCGGAGAATTGTCAACTGTATACGGTGTACTCAAAACATCAATTGACTGAAATAATTGGTAAAATAGCAGAATCATCGCTTGCCGCGCTCAACGAAAAATTGGATCCTTGGGGCTATGACGCAGCAGTTTGAACAGCATGTTATGTTGGTTAGATGCTATTCTACTGTGTGATTACTAATTACGTTGTGGGAAGGAAATTGTTCAATTCTCATTCATAGTGAATTAAGGGAAAAATTAAATTTTTAAATAAAGAAAAAAAAATGAATGAAACGCTAATTCATCGTTTGTATGATCTGATTTATTAGGTTTTCATTCGTTCATACAAAAAGTTCTCGTTCTCTACGTGAAGGAGAAATTTACATTTTTCCGCTCTGCTTCAGCAAGTAGAGATGGGAAACAAAATGTCTAACAAAAATATATATATATATATATATACATATATATGCATATGTATGGATATATATTTATATATATACATAGTTTGTGTGTATTTATAAAACTTTAAAATACGAGGAAAAAAAAGGAATTAATAACAAAAAATAATAAATGAAATCAAGTCACATGTTTGATGTACAAGTGCTATTCAGCTGCCGTCCGACGAGTTGCTATTGCCGTTCTCCAAATCCGGTAGACTGAGTTGGTGGCATCGTTTATTGGTCGTCGCGCTGCTCCTTCGCGTCTTCGTACTAGATCGGGGCAAAATTTGGCCGCTTATTGGTAAAATATTCAATAGATCTTTCAAATCAAAGATCGTTATGTCGGGCATATATTGTGAGTTGGAGGTGGTGGCTGTGTCACCATTCAATGGCATCCAAATCGAGCAACCTACTCGCGCTACTTTAGCTCCCTGTATTGTTCAGTTCGAGTTTATAAGGAAATGGCAATTTGTTAGCATAAAATAATTGATACATGAAAATTGCATTGAAATGGTTTCTTCATTTTATTTCATTTTCATTTTTAAATATGTATGAATATTTGGATTTTTTTCCAATGATTTGTTGTTGATGTATTTTTCTTGTTGCATTGAAGAAGATCACGTCCGCATTGCCGCGCAACAAATACCGGACCAATGCTTTCTGATCATCGTTTTTTTTTTTTTTTTTTTTGGATTTCGAAAATGTGTGAAATTTGAACAAACGAAATTCAGTCTGACAATAATTTTGAGATTTTTTTCTATTCCAGTTTAGAATCGAGATAGAAAGGAGAAATGATATTCGAAAAGAATAAATAAATTTTGATATAGGTCCCAAACAGAAAGAAGCAAATAATATACTTTGATTGGGGTTTTGTTTGGAAAGGATTGAATTTTTTTAACTGTCGGAAAAAAAGCTTTTGCAAACAGAAGGTAGTAAGCATATGTGATTGAGTTGTTCAAAGGAAAAATTCAAAAGTATTACAAATCAACAGCATCGAAAGAAGTTAATAAAAATAAAATGAGAAACTCGAGAGATAACCAAAAAATAATATTAACATCTAAACCAAATTTTATAAGAGAATTAACGTTTTACCCATAAAATGGATCCAGATTAAGTTTCCAACAATTTTGCTGGCGCGATTATTGATTCTATTTTATTTTTTGTTTCTGTTCCTCTTTTGCTTTACTTATTTTGCACTTTTTTCGGTTTTCTTGTTTTATTATTTCGAACTTGCACTGTATTTTAATTAATTAATCTGAACATATTTTTCTCGTTTCGTTTTTATTTTTATTTTTTTTGTATGTATATATGGCTTTCGTTTCTCAAGTGAATTACCTACCTGGTAATTTGCACAGTTGTAACCTACCTGGATATCTGTTTCTAATTTATCCCCAATCATAACGCAGTCAATGGGTGCGCAGCCAATATAATTGCAAGCTGAATAGAATATGTTTGGATCTGGCTTTTCCCATGGTAAATCGCCTGAGACAAGAATCAAGTCGAAATATTTATTTAATTGTAAGCGATTTATCTTTTCCCATTGGGCATTTGATGGTCCGTTTGTGATGATCGCCAAATTGTAGCTGCCGCGCAACGTCTGCAAGAGTGCAACAGTGTCTGGCTTCAATTCAAGGTACTTGTAGCGCAGTTCCAACCATTTCTCATACAATTCAGTTGTGAGATAATTGTATTGATTCGATAATGCCTGACTCCATAGATGCTGCCTCCATACATCCAACGGTACATCGGGGCTATCTGGACAACGGCGAAAGCTGTGTAAATAGGTTGAAGTTATTTCATCCGCCACATCATTTGGAACATTATATTTAGTCTGCAAAATGGTGGATAGCTGCGTGTTTGTTTGTTTGTTTGTTTGTTTTTTTTTTTTTTTTTTTTTTGATCCGATTAAAAAGAAAAACAACAACAAGGAGAGAAAAGAATAGATATATGAAAAATAAGTAGTCATTTACACAGCATAGAAAAACAATCGTATTAGATAAATAAATGCTTAAGTAGGCGTGCCAAATGTATATCATTGAGAATTCATCATTCGTTTGATTTGTTTGATCATACATGAAAGATTTTCACTTATTCCAAGGTTCTGTATCGAAAATTTGGAAATTCTCCAATAAAAATTGATGTTAACACTATATTTGAAAGTTGCTATCTCTCTCTCTCTCTCTCTCTTTCTCTCTTTCGCTTAGTGTGTGTATTCTGAATGAGCGGGAAAAATGGGAAGAAAAGCGGCCGTGATGCTCAGTGCAACGCGTCGCGAGGGAAAATATATTTTTAGACGTATAATTGTGGAATTATTTTTAGAATAAAGACCGCATGACTTCGAACACCGCCATTTCGTCGCAATCAACGATGAGCTCACACCCGTTCGTTTTTTTCATGTGCGCATTGGGATTATGATGATTCAGAGAGAGATCACATTATGCCAGTGATGATGGTGACGCTTATATATCCAATTCCAAAGACTAAGCCGTACCGTATAGTCAAAGTCACGAAAAATCAGGTCATTTTGCCAGAAATAAATTGTTTTCGTGAAAATAAGGAGGATACACACATATCGATTTAGTATTTTCTTTATTAAAAATCAACTAGGTTCGAATATAAAAAAAAACAAATTCACTATTCAAATCTCTGTTCCTTCTTCTCTGAAAACTGACTGATTCTTGCTCATGCAAAACATGTTTAAAGATTATTTTGACAACTTAAGCTAAATATTATGTTTTCGTTTAGTGCTGATGATGTGAACAGTAATGCAACTCTATTTTTGTGTTGATGTTTATTCACCGAACAATTTTTTGCCCAATTCCATTAAGCGATGATTTCGGCAAACACGCAAAGCGTCCGCCTTTTTGAATACTTGCACAACACTCTCGTTTGCTTCGACCAACTGGCATAAGAAGTCTTCGTAAGCAGATTTTACATTGGCCGGCAACGTGCCAATTTTGACTTTTTTCAACGTTTCAATGATTCCTTCGGCCCATCCACTTTCGATGGCAAAATCAGAGATCCATGGGATAACCGACAAAATGCCGCTCATCGTTTGCATTCCCAAGAACCAGAGCTCCGTTATTTCCGACCAATGCTCTTTGTATGTCATCGACAGCACCAATGCGGTCGGATCGTTTGATTCATCAACAATATAGGCATCCCAGAGGAAACGGATGGTGGCTTGAATGTAACGGCAAATGGTAAAGTCGTTTTTCTTCACGCGTTTCGCTTGTTGTTTTAGCAGCAACAATCCCAAAATGGCCAAATGGCCGTGCATCACCAAATTGTCGGGGATATCTTTCAAAAGTGGGAGATTTTCGAAAATGAATTCTTGGAGTTTATGGAAAACATCGCTGTCTTCGACGATCTTCGGCTCGAGAACGGTCAAGTTCATCAGAATATTACATAAGCTCACGATTGCTGCACGTGCATCTTTCATCTCTTCCAATTGTTCGGCGGTTGGAACTGGGTCCGGTTCATTCATTCGCTTCAAACGTTCGGCACGTGGAATTGGTGGCCGTTTGTAGTGGGCAATAGAGAAATAGAATTGAAGTGATTCAAAGAAAAGTTCGTCTTGTTTTTGTTGGAAAAGGATTTTGCGGGATTTTTCCTCGACGGCCAAATGGCAGAGGGCGGGCATCATAACACGCAATACGTCAGCTGGTTTTTCACCACTTTGATTTTCCTCGCGGTGTTTCTTGACATCATAAAAAGTGCTGTTGGCCAATTTCAACATGAATGGCAATAATGTGTAGATGGTTGGTCGCATGGCCGACGTTTCCAATGCCAACCAAGCAGATAGGACGCGCACCATTGCACATGCAAATACTCGATCCTTTCCAGCCAACGAATCTTTGGCTTTGTCTTTATCCAATTTGCCTAATACGGATAAGACAGCGTTAAATGCACCCTTCAAACCAGTGTACACCGATTGCTTCTCCTTTTGATCCAAGTCCAATTGATCGGTTGCCATATAATTGACTGACAGTTCCAAAATAATGAAACAAGATGTGATCAAGTCACCATTAGCAGTGGCCGCTTTGAAACTCTTTTCATCCATTTGCATGCGCACTTCGATGGCGGCCAATTGGAGCAGCAGTAGGAAAAATTTCTTTGGATCATCGACATCGTTGAGTGTCCATTCAATACCCAACACATCAACAGCTTGTCCGGCCAATTTCAATGCAGGTTCACGTTGATTTTTTCCCAATTTCGACTTTAGAATATCGCTAAGACCCTTAAACAGACTCTCTGGCCAAATCTCTTCGGACAAATTTTTAACGACAGTATCGCGACGGCAATTGAACAATAACGATGCCAGCACATTGCACAAATCAAATTTACGTTCAGTGTGATCGGTTTCAAAGTCCAAGCCAATGCGTTGCACCAATATATTGAATGGTTTTGGATCATCTGGCCACACGGATGGACCGAATTTGTTTACTAATGTTACGATTAAATTCAATGCTTCATCTGTTTGGAAGCTTTGATTCGCGTAAATCGCCGAGAAAATACCGATGGCACCGACATTGATCAAAGCTTTTTGGCCTAGATCGAAACTGGCGATGCTCTGCAAGCAGCTGTACGCCTCACTGACCAAAATCAAATTGTCATCGTTGTCCTCGTCATCGGATGCTTGAACAATTTCCAAAAATGTCGGAATATTTTCCAACGTATCTTTGTGTATTGCAATTTCCTCTTCTTGCAAAAACGCTGATAGGATTGAGAGGGCAACACTTTTGTAAACGGCTGGCGGGCAGTCGTCCGGTACTTTGTCACTTTTCAACAATTTTTTCAGGAATTTAAAGCCGATTGCCTCGAATAATGCCTTTTTTGCCGCACTCGAACAATCTTTTCCCTTCACTAGTTTCGTCACCATGAACAATGCCGCAAATTTTTGCGTATCATCTTTTGCATCCTTTAGACATTCAATGCATTTTTTAACCGTGTCAGAAATTGCCTCTTTCGACATTTTTTCTCTCTTATTTTCTTGTTTATCTATCACCGCCTTGCAATTGTCAAAACACTTATATTATGCAGCTCAAAATATCGAATTCAAAATGCAGCGAATTCTATAATAAATAGATAGAGAGAGATAATTTGGTGTATTTGAGCTGTAATAAGTACTCCGGAAAATTGTGGATCAGTTCGTTGGTTCGGTTTTGCACACACAAAATGAAACTATCGTCTTCGAAACGTTCACTAAACTATTTTCATTGAAATTAAAGACGTGACTAAAATATTCAACTGTGAACTCCCAAAGCAAAAGCAGACACACTGAAATTTTTCTATTTCGATCACGGTGAGATGGAATATTTGCGTCGAACTTTTCCTTCTGTTCGTGTCTACAGAGTGTTGCTTTTTATGTTTTGGTTTCGCGTTCACGTATTTCTTATTTTGCTTTTCATCACAACAACAGCGGGTCCTCGGTTTTTCATTTTCTCATGTGATTGGTTGCAAAAAACATTTAAATTTAGACATTCACTCGTGTGAATCTAAATCTGGATATGATCTGACTTCAGTGAATCTGCTTGAGCTCCAGTAGCGAACATCGAATTTCATATGCATATAAAGGGCGGGCACACAAAAAAACGATGACGTGCTTACATTTTACATGTTACAAAACAAACCGGTAATGAATTTGAAAAGAAAAGTACCAACCAAGACAAATAACAAGAGAACAGGAAACCGCTTGAATTCGATCGTGTACATTACTTGTCGCAATGTATTTTTCATAAACGTTTTTTATGATTTGACAGATCTTTGAGGTTATGTATTTCATAGAACTTTTGCATGCATCTGCCAAACACACAACACACAGGCTTGATGATAAAAATATTTCAAAGCATGTGAATGTCAAGGTCAATAGTGTCAACAACAAATCGGAAATTATCGATTGATTCGAAAAATTCACAATGTGCGCTCCCGAGCAGCTTATTTCACTTTTTTCACCATTTTCCATTACCCATCGAAGGTCACACTCATCGATAAATCGCTTATTTCGATCAAAAAAGTACTCACATATGAATTAAGACACGGTTTGTGTCTCTCGCTTCCGCGTTATATCACAATCGCAAAAAAGAACGAAACACAGATATCACGCAAAATGATCTTGAATTTTCGTGAAAGTGAGAAATAAACGTCCGTTTTGTTCAAAAAGACAAAGGAAATGCGGAAACAACAATAGGCACACTAAATATAATATATGGAAATGTATGTCGTGTTTGCGATAGCAAAATTTGACATTTTGGTATGACTCTTAACAAAGACATTTTTGGCTGGGTGAAATTTGGAAATATGAATGAGATGCATTTTTTTACCTTATTGCAGGTTTTCGAATCAGCCTTTCTGGTTGCGATCAAAGTATTATCCAGATCAAAAATTATCGTCGAAAAACGCGTATTGAATTGATTTAAAGCTCCTGCGACCGTATTTTTTGCCATGATTCTATGTGGAATGTGAATATTGCGCGTTTGCTCACAAATATGCGGATTTTTCACAGTTTCAATCGGTTTAGCTGTTTTCAATAAAGTAAAAATAGAATATTGATTGCTTAGAATGATAAAATTGATTTGTTTTGCAATTTTTATTCCGCGTTCTGTAATGGACATATAAAGAGAGTGGTGATTTGCTTTCTTTGTACTTTTTGTTATACTGATACGAAGTGACGTTCAAGTGTGGAAACGTCAATAACGGTGATTAAATATTTGGTGTATGAATGAGAAACGTGTGTGTATTGTCACACTGCTGTGTTGTACTGGATGGAGGCGCTGCTAACGCTACTCTCTCTCTCTCTCCCTCTCTCTCTTTCTTTCTTTCTCTGTTGTTTACACACTTGCGTACAATTTCAATTTAAATAGCAAATACAATTCGAAAAAAATTATTCCGGAAAGATTTTAATAGTCAAGCAAATAAAATGTGTGCGGAAAAATACAATTTTTATGGTTTCCATATTTTGAGTAGTCCGTCTTCGCTGTATGTGGCCAATAAATTTTGGTGTGGATGATGTGTTAAGCCGATTACATCTTTTTCGTGCACCTACAAATTGGACGACATGATAAATTCGGTTCAATCGATCACCGCAAAATGTACTTACGTTTAGCGTTCGCTCGAGTTTGCACGATGATACCGAAAAGCAGTACAACACCATATCCTCACCAGCACAATAGACTGCAATCAGATTGAATGGGTAAATTACATCTAAAAGGTGATTTTATTCGTAATACTTACTGAATTCTCCACGCGGTGATAATGTTGCACAGATAAATGCACCGCCCTCACGTTTTCCCGATGAAAAAGATTTGACGATTTGACCTTGCATATTCATGATGACAACGGTATTTGAACGATTGCATACGATAAAATGCTCCGGATTTTTTGGTAGCAGCAGCACAGTGTTAACGGCCAATTCATTTCCGAGCAATTTGAATGTGGCCGTGCATTCGGTGGTTTTGACAGACCACACTTTCACCGTACCATCCGATGAACCGCTTATAATACTATGACCGTCGACAGTAAATGCACATTCGTTCACGAACGATGTGTGCCCCTTGAATTCTTTCAACATTTTTCCTGATTTGAGACCATGCAAACGAATCGTATGATCAAAGGAAGCAGATAATACTTGGCCATTATCACGGCTAAATTGCAATGCTGTCACTCCTTTAACATGGGCTTTATCGTAACGTCGCAAGCACTGACCCGTTAAAATGCGCCACACTTTGATTTGACCTTCCTGTGAGCCGGTTGCCAACATCTCACTATCCCGAGAAAATGTCATCGATAAAACTGCATGCTCCATCATCATAAAATTGTCGGTCGACTGATATTTTAAATCTTTTCGAATTTTGCCTGTTGTGAAATTCCATACTTCAATGAAACCATCCACACTACCTAAAAGCGTTAAAAGCAACGTTAATGAATCACAATAAAATGGAATTATGCAATAAATATGCAGCACCTGTGACCAAGTACTGTCCGTCGGGTGAGAAGAGGGCGCATTCTGTGTGAGATTTTTGACCGAATTTGATTTGTCTAGCCAATTGTGTGGGATACATTTCCTCTTCTTGATCCTTAATGGCCGCCTTTCCGCGGAACAAATCGATTTGAGTGCCGGGCGGCAACAGCCCTTGATGCTGCTGCCATTTGAGCGCTTGGCCAAGAAGGGCAAGTAAACGAGACGAAGGTACCACCGATACTTCACCGCTTAATTCTTGTGCAATGGCCGCTCGGCGCTTTTCTTTGCTGCTGCCATTGGGATATGCTTCACGTGGATCAAAATATGCACGCTGCAACATGTTTTCCAAATGAATGTATCGTTCAGCTTCGTGCTGCTTCAGCATAATCATTGGATCGGTCTGTCGTAGAAGCGAGCGTGCTGCTCCCAATTCACGCAATTCAATAAGTTCCAGCACGATTTGCTCATATAAATTTATTAGCTTTTTGTCGGGCAGTTTTAAGGATTGAATGGTTTTAAGCACTGTATCCCAATGTCCATTATGTATGTCAGATATAAAGCCTTCGACACTGTCCACCGTATTCAGTGAAACGCCTGTCTCTTCCTGCCGCGAAAAAAGTTAAATATTTAGAATATCTCTTGAATATGAGTCATTAAACGGAATCGACATTTACCTGCAATGTTTGCAGAGTCTTATTTAGATTTGATTCTTTTAAATATTGTTGAATCAAGCGAACAACACTGAAAACGCGAAACAAAAACAATTGGAAAGGTTAGAATCATGAAGATAAAAGTCAATGTTTCAAAATCAATGTTTCGATTCGGTTTTTCAATGCACTTACTCGGCTGATTCGATTTCGATAGACATGTTGAATAGGTCAACCACAACCAAAGATGCAAATTGACATAAATTTCCGCAAGTTAAATAATATTTTTCTTAAAAAAAATCTCTTCTTTTTGATATCCGTATTGTTTACTCCGAATAAAAATGCACCGCAACCAAAAGTGTCAATATACTGAAAGTAATATCATCTTGCGGTTGACAAGCGAACTATTTATCGACCATGCAGATTATCGCGGTGAAAAAGTTTGAAAAAAAAAAAATGAACAGTGATCGCTATTTTATCGCATTCAATATGCTATTATTTATATAAAATCGTATAGGAAGAAGCACATAGTAAAAGGCGAACTGTCAAAAGGCCAGAATCACACGAGAATCAAATTTATTTTTCATGAAGAGGCGAAGTAATAGTTAAAATTCGCCTGAATAAATAACGAAAACTATTTATCAATACGTTCAAATCGGATAAATAAATATTGGAGCCGCCAGACTGCTTCAGTAAGCATAAAGATGAAATTGAATTGGAAATTGTTCGCAAAATATGAGCAATTCAATTCTTCATATTGAATTATTTGATAAACATTTGACTAATAATTTTATGATGAAATTATTCGAGAATACTTGACCATGTTTTGCAAACACAGCATACTAATAGAGCTATATGTGTAGACATGAGTTGGTTTAGTTAATCAAATTCGTTTGTTCTTTTGATTTTAATTCTCCTTACAAGAAAAATGTTCGAATATGGAAAGACCAAAATTAAGTATAGCTGTGATCGGGGCTGGCCCGAGTGGTTTGTGCTGCACAAAACATGCACTTGACTATGGCCATGATGTAACTGTCTACGAACAGAATGCAAAAGTTGGAGGGACATGGATTTATTCCGATAAAACTGGTTTCGATGAATTCGGAGTGCCGATACATAGCAGCATGTACAAAGGGCTTGTGTAAGGTTTTTGAAATGCTAAAATGTTCAAATGAAAATTGCATTGAAAACAAAAATTGAAATGTTGAAAAGAATAATTGATGTTTTGATGTGTTCCAGTACAAATCTACCAGTTGAATCGATGGGATATTTGAATCATCCGTTTCCACGGAGCCAACGATCGTTCGTTTCTCACGAAGAAGTACTTGCATTTTTCGAAAGCTTTGCTAACGAATGCAACTTGAATCGGGCGATAAAGTTCCGACATCTTGTTGTGAATGTTCGGCCTTTGGACAAAAACCGTTGGGAGGTAAACAGTTCGTTTTTTCTCTCGAAAATTTTGAATTTTTAACTTCAACCATCTACAGACTGTAAGCAAAGACCTGCCTCATAACACTTACGAAACCAAAATATTCGATGCAATATTCCTGTGCAACGGTCACTACAGCGCACCACATATTCCCGATTACCGAGGCTTAAGTGAATTTACTGGAACCAAAATGCACAGTCATGACTATCGTCGTCCCGATCACTATCAAGATGAAACTGTTCTAATTGTTGGTGCTGGCCCGAGCGGAAAAGATATCACTTTCGAAGTGGCGAGCAAGGCAAAGCGTGTGCTTTTAAGTCATCACCGTGATTTGGGCGGCCTGGTTCTGCCTGCAAACGTTAGGCAGGTTGGTGATATCAAGTGCTTTACCCCGCATTCAGTTCAATTATTGAATGGCGAAGAAGAACAAATCTCTAGCATTCTATTTTGTACAGGTAACACGGTTATTTCAAATCAAAATCAATATGTGAAATTAATAAGTTTAGTTGTAGGCAACATCTTCTCGTTTCCTTTCCTGTCGGTTGATTGCGGACTTTGTGTGGAGGATCTGTATCAAGTTAAACCGCTCTATAAACACTTGATCAACATCAATCGACCGACTATGGCCATTGTTGGTTTGCAAATATGTGCATATACTTATATGTACGATTTACAGGTGCAACTTTATTTCAATAGAATCAATATTCGGTTCAAAAAAATTATGAAAATATTCACTCAAAAAATATCACTTTCATTCGAAAGGCTCGGCTATGCTTGAAATACTGGAGCGGTGAACTTGATCTGCCCACAAAGGAACAAATGCTCGAAGACTATCGGATTGAAAGTCAAAGAAGAAAGGAACATGGCAAAACCATTCGTCATTCGCATTTGTTAAATTTGGATCAAGTAAGCAAAATGCTATTTTCATTGAGATTTTATTTCAACTTTAAGAAGACCCATTACGCATTTTGCGATTCTGGTGCATTCTAATAGGTCTACCTGTTGAAAATGTCGTTTTTTTTTTCATAAAAATCAATGCTTTATTGAAGAGAAATGGATACAAATTTAATATTCAAAGTTTTGCCCATCGCTAGCCACACATTTTTCCCATTTTTCTGGCAATTCACGGATACCCTTTCTGAAAAATTCGACCGGTTTGGCCGCAATCCACGAATCGATCCATTTTTTGACTTCATCGTAATTACGGAAGTGCTGGTCAGCCAGGCCATGTTGCATCGATCGGAAGAGATAGTAATCGGATGGCGCAAGGTCTGGACTATACAGCGGGTGGGGTAGGACATCCCATTTGAGCGTTTCAAGGTAGGTTTTGACGACCTGTGCAACATGTGGCCGAGCATTGTCATGTTGCAAAATAACTTTATCGTGTCTTGCGACCGTTTCCGGCCGTTTTCCCTTCAGTGCTCGGCTCGAACGCATCAATTGCGGTCCCACCAAATACACAGCATAACCTTCAGGCCATGAATATTCTGCGCGGCCGTTGGTGATGATGCATGGTCGGGGTATCCATACGTTGCCCGACGTTTTGGATTATCGTAATGGACCCACTTTTCATCGCCAGTAATAATTTGATGCAAAAAACTTTCTCTTTTGTGCCGTTGAAGCAGTTGTTCGCACATGAAAACTCGTCGTTCGACGTCTCTTGGCTTCAATTCATACGGCACCCAATGGCCTACCTTTCTTCTTGCGTTTGTGACGGATCTTGATCGATCAATGCCTCCAATTCATGGTCTTCAAACTTTTCCACCTGGCTGGGGCGTTCCTTGTCTTTGGTGTCGAAATCACCATCTTTGAACCGCTTAAACCACCGCTGACACATTCTAACGTCTATAGTATAGCCCGGGTAAGCTTCGGTGAGCAATTGATGCGCTTTTTTCTTTAAATGGAAGAAGCATATTAAAACTTCCCGCAAATGTTGTGTTGATGGCACGAATGTAGACATTTTACGGCTTCACAAAAAAAAAATTATTTTCACTAATGACCAATAACCTAGACTGAAATAATTAGACAATGACATGGAGTTTCTGATGTGACAGCTGTCATAGCCAAAATTCGCCTCAGAGTAATACATATGAAGTTGTATGCAATAACGACATTTTCAACCGGTAGACCTATTAATACAGTAAAATCACACATCAATTACCATAATCAGACTTGGAATTTACAAACTGTGTGTGCGTGCACATTTTGACAGCCGCACACAGTCTTAATGTGCGCCGCACCAGCTCTTGTAAAGGGTGATTTTTTAAGAGCTTGGTTTTTGACAATTCAAAACAACACAGACAATTTACAAAATTGAATGAAATTTTAATTTGGATCGATAAATCACATAGATGTTAATTTTTCCACTAATTAGTAGATTTGTTATTATTTTAGTAGTTTCACCAATTTTATTATTTTATTAGTGAATAAGTCTTAGTAGCCACTAAGAAGAAATAATTATTATTTTATTAGCGACTTACATCTACTAATTAGTAGGCCTTAGTAAGACCTACTAATTAGTTAGATGTTAGTCGCTAATAAAATAATAATTATTACTTCTTAGTGGCTACTAAGACCTACTAACTAATAAAATACTAATGGAAAAAACCTACTAACTAATAAAATATTTTATTATTTATTATTTATTAGTTACACCAATGATAAATCAATTCCTGCCATTTACTATTTAAAGATAATTTCACTTAAATTTTGCCAGCGGCTACGCTTCAAGTGGTCCATTCTGAAGGTCCAATTTTGGCACACTTTTTCACACATTTCGGCCGGAATCTCACCAATTGAACGCGTCCAATGTTGGCTTCCAAAACAGCAATCGTGGTTGGCTTGTCCCTATAGACAAGAGACTTAACATAACCCCACAAAAAATAGTCTAATGGGGTCAAATCACACGATCTTGGTGGCCAATTGACTGGACCAAAATGACAAGAATCACGCGTGAACTGTCACAAATATAAACTTCAAAAATCAAGTAGCAAAAAAATCACTCTTTATTTATTGAGTGCACGCACATTTGTATAGAATTTTTTACACAGTGTGTAAATTCCTAGTCTGAGTCTGACCATAATTCATTAATTATCGAAAAATAAAACATGAACTTAAAATTGTTCAATTCATTATCTATAGGCACAATATCTGCGCGAATTGAGCGAAATTGGTCATATGATTAAAATGCCAGAAGTTCTATTAAAAATTTATGATGATTGCAATGATCTGCGAATTCAATATCCAAATTCATATCGCGAATTTAATTACACAATTATAAATGACGAAACGTTCCAACGAACGCGCATCACTCCATAGCATTAGACATTTTATTTTTTTTTTAAACAATTTGCCAATTGTACACTTGAGATAACGAACAATTAAATTGCATTTGCCCAGTAAAAACCTGTTTATATTATTTTCTCGATAGCACTGTCGTCTGCATTATCGATTTGAGGTGGACAAGTCGTTTCGCTGGGCGATATTTGAATAAACGTCAAAACGTCGCGTGAATTTATATCATGGCGGCTTGTTATTGAGTGTAAAAAGTCAATTGAATCACAAAAACGTTTCGTGTATTCCAATTATTATATGGGAATTATTTAGTGATATTGAATATTGTGGTGATGAGTTCAACGGAGAATGATAGCGATAAAACGCTCACCAACATGCAAATCAAAGAGGGTAA
This sequence comes from Obolodiplosis robiniae, assembly GCA_028476595.1. Lineage (NCBI taxonomy): Eukaryota > Metazoa > Arthropoda > Insecta > Diptera > Cecidomyiidae > Obolodiplosis > Obolodiplosis robiniae. Next base: position 25,185,951 of record CM052017.1, read on the forward strand.
GTGCGATTTTGCATATTTTTTCATCGAGCGATTTGCCTGATTGAACACTCTTTGTTTTGATGAACAAATTGTGACTCTGTAGAAATCAACGACAATATCAATCTTATAAGTATGGAAAAACTGGATCCGGGATCGCCAGAACCATGGCCCGAAAAGAGTAAGTAATGACATATATCATCAGCGAAGTAACATATTGCTCAATTCACGCATATAAATTGAAGTTGCTTTTGTTGTTCAGTTCCAGGTGTCAGCGAATTTGCCAAACTGAATTCAATTGGTAGTCGCGAAGACGTACCATCGTGGACGCAAGGACTTTCACAAGAAGACATAAATTCGATGCATCGTAAGTCAAATGCGATCGGTCAATTGTTTTCATGCGCTTATAATATCCGTTGTTGTTGCTGTGGTTTTTTTCAGAATTGGGTGCACTGTCACAGGCCGGTTTGATTTCCGAAATAAAAAAACTATATGATCAAGCCTATCAATTGGGTGTCGAAGAAGCTCGTGAAATGACTAGAGGCAAATACCTAAACATATTCTCACAGAACAATCGCAAAAAATGAATCGCTCCAGATTGAACGCATTGCGTCCGAGAATCATCATCTCTCTCTCACTCACACACACACACACACAAACACACACACATACAGAGATAGACACACACATACCAATTAGCACATAAGTTCGGACAAAATGTTGTGAACGCCGCGTGTATTGTCCAAGTATTCGTAGAAATCTGAACATTTTAAAATAAGAATAACCTACCATTTCATGTAAATGTAAAAAAAGGCTAAGAAAAAAACCGTTTTAGTAAATACATTTTATTTTGATAAAATTAATTTATACAAAAATTGTTTGATTAATTCTTTTTATACAATGAAATGTGTGTTTTTGTGTTATTGATCTTCAGCGGCCATTTCTCGTCGCGATATCCAGCCGTAAAAAGGAGTTGGACTTGAATATCAACGGGGAAAAGTGGTCAGTGATTTGAAGAACTAAAGGCAACTGTAGCGAAAATGGAGTCAGGTGAATCTAATTCACTGGCGTAAATTTGATTTGGCGTAAAACGGCAGGAAGTGTTCCAGTTTGACTGGACAAATCATTAATTTGCAAGACAGAATTCGTTCAAATAAGAACTTCAAAATATATACTGTGTGTGTGCCAAAAAAGGATATAAGATTCGGAACAGGTCTCTATCTGTTCCAATGTTGAATAAAAGATTACAATTTTTTGTGCTCATTCATTTGGCACAGTTCGTTATTATCATCCATCATGCGAAAAGCTGCTTAAATGTCGCATTCTCATATAAACGAACATTCCAGAGCATGTTTTCACATGCCAAATGGCATGAAATCGTGCCAAAATTTACATTTTATATTTCGTTGTAATTGTGAAAAGCGACTATGAATCTAATTATTATGACACAATTCTGTTTTTTTTATGTTCTCCTTAAAGAGCGCTCATTTCCACCATTGCATTGATGAATTTCGTGCTCATATCCAGTACATGTCGTTATCACGAAAATAAACCAAGCCCATTTTGAATTTGGGGTAAACAAAAATCTTGCCAATTAGAATGGAACAGTGTTTCAAAACAGTGGTGCAATCGTATAACTGGTGGAAACATTAATTAAGTAAAGCGCTAAATCGCAATTAATTTTTTTAACTCATTTTTTCAACAACATAAAATCCCGAATACATGTTTAGCGCTATAATGATCCAAATTTGTATTTAAGTTTGAATTAATTAAAATTTAATAAATCATCGAGGTTTCACGCATTTTATTGTTTGAATCAATCGTTTAGTACTAATTGTTGACATTTTGTTTCACAAATTTTCTTTCCCGAAATATCAAAATGACTTGAATATATTATATATTTTCGAAAAAGAGATTGCTTCTTATTTCTCACATCAATATTAATTAATACACGACAACGAATCTTTGCCACAGCTAACATGCAATAAGTAAAGGCCATTTGTTTATTTGATTTTTAATTAATTGAATTGGTTTAGTTTGGCATAAATTCGTTAAAATAAATCTGTATTTATGACATTATATCCATTCGTTTTAAGTATATGAAAAAAAAGAACATTCGATCTATAAATTATTCTCTATGCTTTTAAATTAATCAATTTGTTTTTCATCAAAATATATTTCATTCAAGGCAACAAGTGTGTAAGTTTTGTTTACGTCAATCGCTTATATCGAATTAAAAGAAGTTAAAAATTTCAAAAAAGAATATGAAGAAAATTATTATTTCGTGTTAAGTGTTCAGAAACTGAACATATTCGAAAAAAAGAAGTTATAAAATATGCTATATAAACAACAGTTAAAATTTGTTACAGGTTTGAATTAAACCCATCCGCCGGTCAGTTTATGGAACATTTCTTCGTTCAGTGTTTGATTTGTTTCTTTTGAACGCATTGACATGAATATATAGCCACCAATGAATTCATGAACAACTTTACAATCGGATGATAGACAAGAGAATATAATACTCTCATCGTGAAATTGGATCATCATACATTTAATTTCCCAATTGACATTCCATGCCTGTGAACGAAAAACGGGAATTTGAATAAGCATTTCGAATAGAAGTATTTTTTTTTACTGTAATTTTCAATTATCTCGCTCCAACTCAATTTAACATAGGTCTTACCTTCATTGTATTATATCTCCATGTCTTCAAACGATCGCCGTTATTGATGTCCATTCGCATGATTCGATTGTGCGCAACGCCGAGCAATTCTTCCTTTTTATGGCCATCGAATTTGATCACGAATAATGTGACTCCATATTCGGGCAAACTCTGCCATGCTTCAATGAATTTAAGCTTCGCTTCAATTAGTGATAAATCTTTGACATTTGAATGCGCTTCCAGTATACGTGGGGTTGCCTGTCAGCAAATCATATTACAATTAGCACAATGACACTACACATTTCATTGAAAATATTCACCTTTCGACTAAGCTTTTTACAGATGCGCGGTGATAGAAAATCGCTTGGAACAATCGAATCGGGATTTATGCTGACTACGGGCCCATGAGCTGGCTTTTGCATGCTCAAAAACGATTTTATGCTTGTCACCTCCGAATCATATGAGCTGTCTGCCAATGATCGACCTTTTGAAGCTAAGCGGCATGCAGCCATCCATTTTGCATATTGATCCTCCTGAAATGTCCAAATTGAAGTTAAAATAATTTCAATTACTCACCACTAAATCATATTAGAAACACCTTGCACAAAATTGGCACTCACATTATCGCATCGTATCCACATTTCATTATTTGCTCCGTATCCATCTTCCGGTGGCACTTCCAATTTGATATTGAATTTTCCTTGGGCTAGGGTAACTTCTGGCGTAACTTCGCAACCACGCAAATTAATAACAATGGTCGCCGATTCATTGCTTCTGAAATGGTCCTTTGACTTATACAAATATAAATACAAATCCTTGTACGCAAACCAATAACGCTTGTATCCTTTCAGAGTGAATTTCTTCGGCCTGGAATAAAAATTCGAATTGCAGATGTACAAGTTATATATTTAATATGGGTGAAGTCGACAGGGGGGTTTGTATTTTTTCGTTTTTAATTTAAGGATGCCGAACATTTGATTTTGAAGAGAATTGCTGTCACTATTGGCTATCACGAAGCTTCAACCCATTGCGTGCGATTGGATATGTAGATTTCCATGAATGTCGAGAGAGCGTTTGTGCATCTTTAGCAAATTCTCATCAATTGTTCAAGGAATCAATTGTCAATGAATGGCGCGGTATTTGCGTACATTGTTAAAACAATATTCGTTATCTCGGAGACATTATTTACGGTTTGATAAATGTGACCAAACATGATGACTGGCATGATAAAAGATAAAACGACTCCAGTAAAGTCGGTTCCAATTGAAACCAGCACTAGAATTGTGCTTGAAAAAGATACTTTCTTCTTAATATACATGTATAACATTGTCTTTAGAATTGGTTGAAATCACATTGTTTTGTGAATTATGATCAATCGAAATGCGATAGCAATGAAATGTAAATGTATGTCACAGACTCCCAACCTACCTCAAAAATCTTAAGTAATCTGTCAGCTCTGGAATATGTGTGATGTCATTGGCTTTGGTGTGACCATTTGAGCCACCCAGAGTGAGCTGAAGTTCGCTCAAAGCTGCATCGATGTCATCGTCGGCGGCATTGTCCAAGCTGGATGTGTCGATACCCGAATCTGGTTGTTGAATGTCATTTTGCAAGTTGACTTGAAGCTAGCAAATAAAATCGCAAACATCGAATTAACCATAATCGCCCAATAAAATCCATTGTCAGTTTGAAATTACCTGTAATGCAGCAAACATAAGCATTTCTTCTTCGGTACAATCGATTTCTTCGTTAAGTAATTGCCATTTTGCTTGTTCGTATAGTTGGTTGATTCGCACTTGATCATATTTTGGATTCAAATCAAAGAATGAGTAATACTTGAAACGGAGGCACAATGTGTCATATTCCCGAATACCCTGTTCCATAATCGACAGCGATGAATCAAGCCAAGCGACATTCATACGAGCCCGTTCCACCAGCGATTTTGGTTTTACTAGATTTCGACGAATATCTGGACTAGGTGCACGTGGACTGGCCGCTAGATTCTCATGTAAATCAATCAATGATGATGTCGATTCGTTGAATGTCGTGTAGCCATTATTCGATTGCTTCCAGGTCTGCTTTTGAAGGGAAATCAGAGATATTTAATGAAGCTTGTCTTGATTCTATTTGCATTTTTATTGTAAAGTGTACTTACGCCAGTTGGTGAGCTGATTGGATTTGTTTGGCGCGGTTTTCGGTAGGTATTCGATGGATATGGAGCGCATGAGAATGGACCATTGTTGGGCGAATCCAAACTGCCATTGCTTGCTGTCAGCAGCGTCGAATGCGTTGGGATAAATGAATTGGTGTCTGCTGCCGGCGATATGTAGTCACGCCCATATTCATATTCGTTTGGCTGAAATTTAGCTTTCGGAAACGATGAATAGTTCTTTTTCAAATGATGCGGCTCGAGCGGTTTGCAAAATGATAATTCTTCGGGATGCCGAATGCCAAGATCTTTACATAAATTCACCACGGCTCTGAATGTATTTGCTGAATAATCGACGCGACAATCTAGATTACGTAAGTCTGGAAGCTGTAAAACAAACACATTCCAACATTTTAAATATGACATCATTCATTGCGTCGATTGTGTTGTGCATTAGACGGACGAGTAATTAAAATCTCTTACTTGAACTCTTAGAACTTTATGCATTGGTGTAAAATGTAGCAGAGCATCTGCATGAACGCCGCATTGATCGAGCGTTGATCTTGTGCGTAGCAACCACGTATTTTTTGCTGGCCACCATAATGCATGATCCGACCAATCTTTTGGATTTTCTGAAAAATTGGAGAAAAAAGAGCGGAGTATTACTTTTGGTCCATTTGTTATCGTATACTTTTCGGGTGTTAGAAAGTGCGCGGTTTTTTTGAGTTAATTTAAGGTCGGAATACCATTCTTCAGCGTAGAGTGAAGAAAAGAAATTGTACAGAGTGAATTGAGTGCAGCGTCGACTGAAAGGGAAACGACAAGCAAATGGTTTTTTAATGAGCGTGAAAGAATGTTGTCAGATGTACCGTTTGCTTACTTCTATTTTTAGCGGTGTACAGAGACGAGCGAGTGAGCGAGAATGAGAAGTGGCGTAATTTCTTTTAAATTATATTTTGCACATGATCGGTATTCTGCAGTATTTTTCTCTCTCGATGCTTGTCTCGCACAGCATGTTCTTCCTTTATTTATTTAGAGCACCTTCATCGAACGCGCGTATCTATTCGTTACACCTATTTTGCGTCGAGTAAGTACCACGCGCACTTAGCCAAGTGCGCAGCTCACCAAAACCTACAGACTCATCAGTAAATCACTCAAAGCTAGCGACTGATAAATGAATGTATTGTAGTGAGTTTTAACGAGACTCAATTACTTCTACTGACAATCGACGTTCCGGCTATCGCATTTCGAAATAATTTCAAGTTTTCTTTCAACTAGTCGCTTGCTCTCTATCACTTTCTTATCGTCTTCAATTGAATGATCGCTGCTCGATCGCATAAATTAAATGTATTTTGAACGCCAATATTTTTTCTTTGGTTTTATTCAAATGTTTGCGTTTCTACGATATTTGCGGTTGCAGCCGTTGTTTGCTCATATTACCAGGCGCAATTTGCATTCCAAAGGAGCGCAAAATCAAAAATACTGTGAAAAATTTATAATTAATGCATGTGTGGGTCTTTTTGAACATACTAACTCTCTCGGCACTTGCAAATCTATGTGCGCACATGCTGAAAAATATGCGAATCGGCTGTTGATTGCATTGCTAGGCGCTGAAATATTCCCATTGACTTGCTACTCTCTTGAAATGGGAACGGGGAATGGAATAAAACTGCCGAAACAGTAGCATTCTACCCTCATGAAGTCAGAGCGTTAGGCGTACAATTTCAATTTGTTTCCGAAATTCCTGTTAGTTATTTTTAAACCGGGTGTTTTAATGAATCCAAGTGTTGAAACAATTTGAAATTTCAACAAAACTGGGCGAACGGCAGCGCAAACGGCAATTAATGAATTAATTGAGTTTGTTTATCATTTCATTTCAGTAAAAGCGCCTAATACAGATCATGGTAAGTCATTCGCCAAACAAATCTTTGGTCGGAATGGAAACGTCGAACCCACACATGTTGGGTGTATTTGTGCGACGCGCAATATCATAATTACAATGACGATGAATGATCACGATGATTATTATTATTGTTTTTACAGGGTATGGAACGGCAAAGGCAAAAGGAAAACAAAAACGAAAAGAGAAATATCAGCAGAAAATATGTGTATAAATTGAGGCATAAACAATAAATGTAAATACCAAAGCACGACGTTTCATATTATTTCTTCTCATATTTTTTTTATAAATATATTTCGTCGGGCGGTGTCTGTATAAACTAAGACGTACAAATACACAGACAGTCCCGCATAAACGTGTATACAAACGGAGTGATGTATATGTTTTTAATGTGTTTTAAATGAGAATAAGCCATGTGAAGCTAATGTCTGTTGCCTGCTGCTACTTTTGCTTCTGCTTCTGCTGCTATTGGTATATAGGCTGGGTAAATAAATGCTCAATCAGTGTTGGATATGCGTTAAATGCAGATGGTTATGGCGTGAAGAATCCACCGAACAAAGTGTGCATTCAAATCGATTTGGTTGGAATTTGATCACGCTCAGCACGAAAGAAACCGCTCCATTTGTCACCGCGAAGCGTGCTGCTGTTCTTTGCACTTATGTCATTCACAAAAGAATTAAAACGAAAAACACGACACAACAATTGAGAAAATACTTCAAATCCCTTTCCAACAGTGACATTGAGCCATTGATTGCGTCAGAAATCGGCAGAAAAAATAAATTAACGTTATTATGTAAACGCCACTGACTGACTCTTCGCTCGCCCAGAGAATATTTTCCTAGTAAAGATCGAGGATTTGAATAAATATCACATGTATATATATACTCGCACACGTATAGAGACCGTCAATGCGTTCGTTTATAAGGCACATCAGATATTGTGTGTGCGCTCGCTCGCTCGTTTACAACGGAAACATATGCGTACAAATGCCGTAAAAAGAACGATAGAATAATTGAAATTCAGTTTTTTTTCTTATTCAATTTATTTGGAATGTCTGGATTTTTTCTGTCGATGCAATTGCGAAAATGATGTTGACAGTGCGTTCGCTTAATTTACACACGAAAATATTTCCGAATTTTGAACCATGTGTACACTGAATCGTTTAAGGCCAGGCGAAAAATCACTGAAATAATGTCAATGACAAACATTTCTGAGCAGCAGCGGTTTTCAACACCAACACTTTTTTTGTTGTTGTTGGAATTCACTATGCTTTTATTTTTGCTTTTGGTCATTGAGTTTTAGCCGTGATGAATTAGAAATTCGACGGAAAAAAGAGAAATAAATATAGAGTAAAGAAGGAAAAATGTAATGAAATGAACGACTGAAAGCGCTCACAAAGACCGTCTCGCGCATTATCTTGTACCGCTGGAATGTGTGTGCGTTATGCTTACATTTCTAATTATGTGGATCACTGTTGTGAATATAAGCAGATTGATTCGGTTTTCGTTTTTTCTCTATTATATTTGAAGGTTATTTCGATGTGTCTGAACGAAAAGCGGGCAGAAAATATTTGTTCTGTCACGCACATATGTGCAGAACATATGCAAAATTCAACATTTGGCATATCGGGACGAGTGAACGGGTCAACCGAAAATATAAATTCAAGGCAAGAATGATGTCGCCGTGACTTATATCACTCAAATTTCCAAACATACACGTACACGATAGGCACATACCGAAAAGTGACGAATTGTGTAAATGTTATTGACAAAAGGGTAAACAACAAACCTGGATCGACCAATTTTAGCATTAATCCACCAATGTGAAGATCACCGCGAACCCGCAGTGTTTTTTCCACTTGTAAGTCCGTGATAAAAATCCGTAAATTCCATGTATTGTCAACGACATGAATCATTTCGATCGAAATTCTTAAATCTCTCTGTGTGTTTCTATTTGGCTCTCAATATTGGCTTTTACCGTAATCAGTTCCGTATTTATATGGGCACACTCACTCAATATTTCCACAATATGCACACTTTTAACCAAATGCCCATTCGTTTTTACTTTGATTCGATTAAATTGCATGCAAATGGCGATCTGGACAATTCACTTCATTCAATGATATTTTTGAATTCATACTATTTTTCCAAATGAAATAAAATGAATTCATTCAAAGCATTTTGATTGAGATATTGATGAACAACTTGTGTGTGTAATTCCGTCGTCGTCGTTTATTACAATTCAAATTAAATTGTCGATTAACCGATGTGCGCACTATTCTCACAATACTATTTTCTACACAATGCACATCAAATTCGTCAACAAATTCAATCGCAAAATCATAAAATAATTGACAAAAGAAAAAAAAGTTTCAAGAAAATAATAATCACAAGTTTGGGCCAAGCAAATGCCCACAACACGGTTAATGCTACTGATGAACTATTTTTGTAGATTTTTTACAGTAGATCTTTGGATTTTGTTTCAGTGTAAATTACTCATATTTGGTTCCGTGCATGGGTGTGTGTGTGTGAGTATGCTTTCGTTTGTGTGTCGGAATTGTGTGTTGTGTGTAGGTCGAGAATGAATGATGACATGTCTGACTAAAGAAGCTCGTATGAAAGCAGCTACTGATGTTCATGAGCAAACGATATTTGCGTTCGTGTGTCTGCCATTTGTCGGTCGTGTTCATATGTATTGGAGTGGCTGTCTGAATCAGCGACATCTCATGGAAATCGACGGCATTGTGGCCGTTGTTGCTTGTTAGGTGTTTGCTCTGCTTTATTTTTAGCTTGAATCTCAATTTGCGATGGGCGAGAAAACAACATACAATACAACACAAAATGAAAATGTACGACTACATACACGGCTCTAGATCAAACCACTATTTTTAGTATTATCACTGTTAAAATGCTTCGCTCTTTGTCATAGTGTGTACATCAAATGTTGTCGGACGAAACGTTAATGCTTGGACGATCATTGTGTGTGTGTGTGTGTGTGTGTGTGTGTGTGTGTGTGTGTGTGTGTATTGGTTGGTTGGTAGCTGCCGTTATTACTGTTGCTGTTTCAAACAAGTATTTCTGTTTTTCGTATAACACCGTGAGTGCATTCCACAATTCTATTGCAGCGAACTTTGCAATGATTAACGTATTGCGATATGGCCCACACATCACATAATCTACGCTGTTCCTCTTCTGCATTCGGCAGAAGTCGCCTCCGAAAAGTTTCTACCAAGAGAAGGTAGTTCTGTTCGTTGGATTTTTCGACCGGTTGAACATTGTACGTTTCTTCATTGAATTAAAGAGCTCTGACAAAAATACTATTTTTAGAAGCAATAACACGTTTGTTCTTATCATTGGTGTAATAAAATATTGTTTTGTATATAAAATTTCTTCCAGCTGAGCTATTAAAATTTTGTTTTTTCCCCAGCAATTTATTGTTGAAGAGATATTTTTAATTTGACGGGAGAATTAGTTAATAAACTTTGCATGGAAGATAGATCAATGCTTCATAGAATTGATAAGAAGTTCCCCTTCGGATACTAGTTGAATGGAAGTCGAATATTGACCTTTAATTTCAAATTTGACTCCATTCCATATTTTCTTTTTTAAATTGATAATGAATACATCATTGTGGATTTCAATATAAACATCGCGATGCTCTTTTCCCTAATTTTCTATCTGAATGTCGAAAACTACTGCTGGACACTCGCAGGACAAAAATAAGAATATTCAGTTTCGTTTAGACAGTTGAACGCTATCGAACCCTCGCGCTTGCAGCCGTCGATTAGGTTAAACAATCTTTTGCACTACCAAGTCTTAGCATTGTTTTTATCTTTAAAAAACATATCAACAGCATAATTTAAAAAATCTACATAATCTACAAAATCAATAAACATTTGCATGTGGCCACATATAATAGAAATATACGCTTACACTGCGTTTGAAGACAATATATTACGAATATCTACGGAACTGAATACATATTTTTATTTTTTTTAAATAAATATTCACACAAATCTGCGAGCCCTTTCACATATCCGCAAACATCCGCGAAATCAGCAAATATCCACAGCTAAAGTTTGTTTCGTGTATTTCAGTATTTCGCGTATGAGCAACAAATGAAATTTGATTACACCAAAGAATAGATTACATCCATGCATATCCTCGTATACGTCATTGAACCTCTGATTTGCCTGACGCATTCATATTTATGTTAAAATGTGTTTTCCGTCTCTCCGATTTGGTGCGGTTCTTTCGAAATCGCATTTGTATGTGTTCATTCTTCTTTTTCACCTCTTGATCAAATTTCAATTGAACGTTTTGTGGCTTACACTTCGCACGAGAACACTTTCATGAAAAGCGCTTGGCCCTTTTTGCGAGTGTTTATTCAAGTTTTTCTTGGGTTATCAAGTAAATGCGGTAGAGCAAAACCGTTGAACTAATTTCGAAATATCATTCACTCAGTAAGTTCAGTTTAACGGTCTGTGTGACTTGCTCTTTCTTGTGGTCCCACATATTTCGCGAAAATGGAACGGCTCAAACAATTATGATGGATTATGTAATAAAATTAAAATATATATATATATTTGTTTGCTATTTGTTTTGTTCAATTTGCTGTCAAGCTCTAGTTAAAAAATAGAATGAGCATTTTGACAGTTTGCAGTGATAATGAAAAGTTTGGTGCGTGATTGAGATTAATTTCTCGTGATCCAATGATTAAATCACCTCATTTGTATGTGTTATCAATTGGTTCGCGTGAATAATTAAACTGTAAAAATATGGATTTGCAATATGAGCATTATTTGTGTATTAAAACCGACAATTCGCCGAATACCGCTCTGTATTGTACAGTTAAATAAATCATATGAACAAATAAACCTACATCTGAAGAACGCGTATACTATTTATGAATAATATGCCTTGCACAAATATTGTGACTAAAAACTGATTGAATCATATTCACTTATTTTTCATTCCCTTTTTTCAATAATCTTTAATCAAACTTGTCTCAAATTAAGCAGCTGAATTCAATTGCCTAACAATTTTGTCGCTAGCAACATCGATCGATTTTTTGTGCACAACGTCGGCTACAGCCAAATCAGTCAGAATATTTACAAACGGGTCAATGTAATCGAATCATCAATCAGGCTGAAGGTCATTTTGCTCGATTGAAGTGCTTACATTTTGATTTTAATGATTATTCATTGGAAATATGGAAAGAATTTCATCTATTTCGCAACCACCAACCACCAAGTCACCAATTTCATTGAGATCGTGAATGACTGCAACTGCTTAAATTTGTGTTAAATGATAAAAACATATTCTCCTCGCCTAGGACCAGAGATCGAAAATGAATGACTTGACATTGACGCGAACCAATTGTGTGTGCATTGACGTTGACTGCAGCATTGACACGTCTACGAAAAACCATCCGCATAGCGCTCAGCGTGTCGGTTTTTTCTTGAGCGTATCACTGTCGCAGTCATACTCTGTATGAATGGTTTGCATATCACTAATGCTCACTTTTTGTTAACGAACCAAAAACTTAAGCTTAAATATTAAAAGTGGAAATTTATAAATTCATACAATTACAAACAACGTGAATATTATGAATTATCTCAGTGTAATGAAGAATTCGTGATGTCATATTTACTTTTTTTCATTTTTACAATACAAAAAACATAAACATAATTAGTATAAAAATAATTTATTGTATATTTATATCTATACTAATGTGTGTGTTTTTTTCGATATCTTTTAATATTTCATTCAATGTTAAGTAAGACGCTATTATAATTCTAGCTCAAAAGGGAATATTTCTTTGAATATTTCGGGATTCAATCGAATTAGCAAAATGTTTTCTGAATGTTTATCGCTCAATTGTGTTCTTAATGAACTTAGTATTAAAGCCATAGCTGAGAATGCCGTTTAAACGATTTAAAGAGGGTAATTTACATGGTTGATAATCAACTGTACTTCAAAGTTTACTGATATGCACACAGTTGTACACGATCGGCGTATCGGGTTTTCTTGTCCGTGCCTCATCGAACGTTCGGTCTATCGTTACGCATTGATTCACTGACTGTCAATTGCCGCGTCAATGGCAATAACGTCAACGCTTGCGGATCTCTGCCTAGGACAAAGAACAGTAATTTAGTTAAACATTGAATTAGAAAAATAAACATGAATTGTTATTATTTGCAACAGATTTTTATTTGGAAATATGTCCTAAGAACACATGAACAGATAAAATATGCATAAATACTGAGATTAAATTGAAAGATTTTCAGTTTTAAATTATAATCATATGCGAAATGTGGAGCAAATTCAAGAGCATGCCATTTACTAAATCTTTTTTCTATTTATTGTAGCATTCAATGTGGATGAATTTATAAATATATCTAAATTGCTTAAGGAAAATTGTTGAAATGCAAATAAGCTTATGTTTGATATTAATTGCCCTATTCGCAGTGCAAATAAAAACACACACTCCAAATTTCGTGGTGAGTTGTTGTCTCCTGAATTCCGTAGTTTTTACTCATGCTGCGCATAATTTTGAAGCAAAATCCATTTTATCAAACGATAATTTTCACATTAGAGACGAGAATTTACCATCGATTATCAAAACAATCGATTTTTAAAAGATGGCGAGCCGTTTCGTTTTATTGCTGGGTCATTTCACTACTTTCGAGCGTTGCCGGAGACTTGGCGCCAAAAACTGCGAACAATGCGAGCAGCTGGATTGAATGCCGTGACCACGTACGTCGAATGGTCTTTGCATAATCCAAAGCCAGATATATTTGTGTGGGAAGGAATCGGTGACATCGCACGCTTTATAAGTTTGGCATCCGAAGAGGATCTGCTTGTTATTTTGAGACCCGGCCCGTATATCTGTGCTGAACGAGACATGGTATAAAAACACATTTGAAAAGAAATTGAAAAAAAAAACCCATTTAATCGAATGTTGTGTCGATTTAGGGTGGTTTCCCTTATTGGCTTCTCACCAGATATCCGGATATTAGACTACGTACAAACGATTGGGGTGATTAACAATATTGACAAATAAATTATACATTCGAAATTAAATTGATGTTTTCACTTGCAGATTATTTGAAAGAAGTTCGAATTTGGTACAATCAACTTTTCCCAAGACTTAACCATCTTATGGTAATATTCATCAGTTGATTTGTAATTTCAAATAAAAAGAGTAATCATTTTTAATGATTATAGTATGGAAATGGAGGTCCAATAATAATGGTTCAAGTTGAAAATGAATATGGATCATACGCTTGCGATCGCAATTATTCGAGGTGGTTACGAGATGAAACACATCGGCTCGTTGATAACAAAGCCGTTCTATTCACAAACGATGGCCCATCGCAAACACCGTGCGGAAAGATTGATAATGTCTTGGCCACTCTAGACTTTGGAGCGGGTGAGATTCCAAATTTATCCAATTTTTTTTTCGCCGGAATTTCAATTGCTGTTTGGAAAATATTCATAAATCATATTAATTCCAGGTGAACCTAGTGTCATCGACCGATATTGGAAGAGTCTACGCAATTTTCAACCGAATGGACCACTTGTTAATTCGGAATTCTATCCCGGTTGGCTATCACATTGGCAAGAGCCACTTGCTCGTGTCGCTTCGGCACCGGTTATTGATACATTAAAGTAAATTTAACAAGTGGTTTCACCGTTTTATGTTACCATTCAAAACTCTCAACCTTTTTTCGGGTTTCCGTCTTAGATACATGTTAGATGCTGGTGCAAGTGTGAATTTCTACATGTTTTATGGTGGTACGAATTTCGGATTTACGGCTGGCGCGAATGATGGCGGTAGTGGTAAATTTCAGGCAGATTTGACGTCATACGATTACGATGCGCCGATGGATGAAGCCGGCGATCCGACGCCAAAATACATGCTCATCCGAGATGCTATCAAGAATTACTTGCCACTTCCGAATATATCTGTGCCGAATCGTGCACCCAAAATGTCACTGCCACCACTTCAATTGCTTCCAAAAACGACACTTTTGTCATCCGTTGCACGAGCGAAATTGGGTCGAGCACCAATAAAGTCGCAGAGTCCATTATCATTCGAAAAGCTCGATCAATATTCCGGATTTTTGCTATACGAAACCGTTTTGCCGAAGCTCATGTTCGATCCAAGTGCATTGGTTGTGAACGACTTATGTGATCGTGCCATTATTCTCATAGACGACGTAAGTGATTAAATAAATGTAAGCATAAAGCGTATTTACAAATTCAATCTCTTTGTAGATGGTTGTTGGCATAATGTCACGCGAAAATGTCGCAAAATATGTTGCAATAAATGGTGGTAGCTCAGGTAAAACGCTACAAATATTGGTGGAGAATCAGGGCCGAATCAATTATAATGTGATGAATGACTTTAAAGGAATCCTTGGCGAAGTTCAAATAAACAATGTTCCTTTAGAAAATTGGACAATAACGGGCATCCCGCTCGATGATGGAAGTCTACTTGATGATCTGATTGCCAAAGATCTTGGAAATGAAATCAATGAAAGTGCACCAAAACTGTTAAGCGGTGGCTCAAGTGAAATTTTGAATGGTGGCCCAACTATATTTCAAGCGACATTTGACATAAATGAGCCAGAAATTCACGACACCTATTTGGATACAACAAATTGGGGCAAAGGCATTATTTTCATCAATGGATTTAATTTGGGTAGATATTGGCCGATCGTGGGACCACAAATCACCATTTATTTGCCCAAACAATTATTGCGCCGGCAACGCAATTCATTAGTATTGATTGAATTACAAAAATCACCAAAAAACGGGTACATTTCATTTATCGATAGGCCAATTTATGAAGAAAGGTATAGTTAAAATTAGAATGTGCGATTTTTGTCTTTAAGCAAATTCAAACAGCATTTATTTGAACGAATACAAAGTCTTAATGTCTAAATAAAAGGGGAAGAAATTTGGATCGTGAATGAATTTACTGATTGTCTGGGTATTTTGTTGTTTAATTGTTAGCTGCAGCTCCGCCGGGCAATAGTTTAGAAAGAATCTGCATCGATTGATCTTTGGTTAATGGGCAGCTGCTGTAGATCTTGTCACAAGCATCAGCATCTAAATTCTTGCCATTTTCCAAAGCCTCTTTCACAGCGGTGCCGTTCAGCATATAATCGATCAATGCATTATCCGAAAGTGTGTTGATAATTTGATCGGTTTGATCGGCGGTGCCCATTTTGTGGTGATAGGTTGATTGGCGAACATAGGTGCAGACAGCGCGTTGCATGCAATTGGTTGAGTCGATGTTGTCTTTGCCCAAAATTTCATCCAATTTAGCCAGCATATCAGAGATGCCAGTTGCATCACCGCCATCGACACTACGATAGTTCGAACCGTACCCGTATCCATATCCACCGCCATTTAGACTGCCAACCACTTTTGGAATGATCAACAATGCACCGATTCCGATGATTGCACCGAGAACAACGCCGCCCAAGTCAATTTTCATGGGGCTGTATCCGTAGCCAACGCCAGAATGTGGATAAGACTTGATAATGCAAACAAAAAATTAGGATACACATGAATATTTTGAGAATTGAGTGCGGTGAAAAATGATTGAATTACGTTCACAGATGATCCATAGCTACCGCCTGAGTATCCTAAGCGTTCGACGCGATCCGACGTTGGTGCAGCATATGTATCATTTTCCTTGTAAGAACGATCCCATTGGCCATTCTTATTGCTATTCGAAAGGCTTGAAAAAGAATAAACACTTGTTAAAATACTGTTATTCGCACTGAATTGAAGATTTGAAATTGAAAGTGAATCGAAACTGTGACCCAAATATATGTTGCTATTGATGTAGTTTTCGACCAATTCGAATTCACTGTATTCTCGAAAGTAATGGGTATTAAAAAATCACCTTTTGCTACCACTATCGTATTTGGGCACTGCACTGCAGTTGCTCACAAGAAGCGCCAAAACCCCGATAAATCCACAGAATTTGAAAAGGTTATCCATTTTTATTGATTTTCACTTGTTTGTTACTTTTGGAGTTTCTCAAAACAAAATCTTTCGAATGAAGAGAGAGATATTGTTTGAATGATGAACAACGATTGAATGATATGGATTGCTAGCGCATAACACGATTTTTATAAGAAAATTTTGTCACAGGCAAAAGAATTTGAACAAAAGAAAAGCCGATTGCAGCAACAGCACCATATTTTTCTCTAATTTTCTTCATCGTAGTTTCCATTGGGTGTTTGTGTGTGGTTTTTTCCTCCCTCGATTGCGGTTTCGAACCGCGCACGCAATGTCATAATATGTTATTATTACGAACGCATACTGGCGGCGGCCAGACTTAACAATAATGAGCATTGAGTAAACAAAATGCGCGTACCATTGAGAAACTTTAGCTGAGCATATTTACTCGTTATTATTTCAGCTTGTTAAACATACATAATGCGATAAACGTTTGCTTCGGTGTACGCTAAAAATCTGGAACCACTACATCCGCGATTAGCTGAGTGCTATACTTTGTGACTCATTGAAAGTAAAACGCCATTGTCTGAGGACTATGGATGATTCGCAGACGAACATAGATTTGTGATGTATTCGCGCATTCCTATACAACTCCCAGCGACTCAAGGCATGTGTGTGTGTGTTTGACTCAAGCACCGACCGTAAAAATGAATGATTAATTCCTGTTGAACACACAAGCATACACACACACCAATCACTGTGAAATAACAAGATTGACTGATTTTATCACAACCGACACAATAAAAATAAATGTGTCTTCCGAAAAATTCAATTTGATGTTTTTACTTTCAAAACTTTCGTACCGGTAACAGCTGCCGCTTTTTTTCGCTCTAAAGTATGATAATAAGGCATAAGCGAAGTTCATTTTCGATGATATGCATTCTTCACAATAACAATGGACAAATTCCTTGAGCAAATATATATTGTGCAGAGTTTGTTTACAGAAGCCACATTATCGGGAAGCAAATACAAAGTTTATACTTGAATTCGAATGCATGTCAAATCATGATTTTGCATAGGCTTTGAAGTGTCTTATTACCGTTAATCAGAAAGCCTTGGAAGCAGTCGATTGTTGGGTTGTGCGGGGATTCGAAATATGGTTGAATCGCTTCACGAAATATGTAAACCATTGTCGTTCCACCATTCATATTAAACTACTTCTTGAGTGAAGCAATCAGCGCCACAAGAGGCGCAAAGCCGGCATTGAAGTGTGCGTATCAAAATATGGATCGAACACATTGAATAAAGAATTTCCGTTATTCCAGATTTAGAATATCATCCAATGTCCCGAAAATAGTTCGCATATTAATCAAATATTGCGAATACATTTCTATACTTTGATATTATTGTATATATATAATAGTATTCGTGATTCGATAAATTTATTGCAGGGATTGCATAAAATGCACATCTTAACTTCATCAAAACTTTCTTTCGCCCGATAACGCATTTTACTCGTTCACAAAGTCGAATCCACTTTATTCCATTTAAGTTCTTGACTGATGGGGCTTCTTTGAATTACTGAGAGCACATTTAAGAAGTTTAATATAAAATGAAATAACTCGTTTCATTCTCACTTCTGCTATCATAAAATACACTGCAAAAATCAATAAGTTTGAAGATTTACGTCAAGTTCTCTTTCTTCAAGTAAAAACCAATATGTTCAACTCGGAAATCGTGATAATATATATTGCTTTTAGCCCAATTCTACTTCATTGCAAAATGGCTGAGCATGAGAATACAAATCGGTTCACAGTTATTTTCAGTCCTTCGGCTAGGAATGTAGCCTGAAATATTTGTTTCATTATCGTATTTTCTTATTTTTTCCCAAATGTGTGTAATTATGTAATTATTGCATTTGTCATTGTGCAATTCTTCCGAATTTTATGAAAAAAATTTATGTCAGCAATTGAATAATATTGAAGCTGTTCTAATATTGTTGAAATATTTTGTTTGAAAACATGAGCTATGAGTATAAATAGAATTCAGAAAGTCTTTCGTGAATAAACATTTCTTATCTTTCGATACAATATTATAATGGGAGTGAAAATATGGCAATTCTTATTGAATCGAATGCTAGAAATGATAATTTTTTTGTCATTTTCCATGATTCTCTTCAGTTACCAAGCGAAATTCATTGAAAGCAATGGTTCGCTTCTATTATTATTGTATAATTCAGGATTTCTAGTCAAAGTGTGCCACTGAAGACAATTACGCATGCTTTTGTCTTATCTCTATGTTATGCATTTGCTATCGTAACTTGAACATTGAACCCATTTCTATTGAGCTAAGTCGAATTTGCATGCAAAATTATGCGGTTGCTTGAAAAGAAACTATCGTATTCGAAAGCGTTGACTGTGAACTTGAGTCATACTACGTGAGAAGCGTGCTTATTATTTAGCGATGCAAATTTGAAAGCCTGCTTTTTGATGGATGTACGTTGTGGAGCTTGTGAGCTTGTCACCATTTATCACCGAAAACTTGATGGAAGCATTGAAATGCCGTGCTTCCAAGCTTTGCATTCAAATTTACTTTTCAACGAAATATCTTTTTTTTGCTTGAGCTTTTTCTTCATGAGCAATACAATGAAAATCTGCAGATTTATATGAATTGAACTAAGATACAGATTCAAATGAAATACAGAGCGGCTTTTACAATTTTGTATTTATTATCCGTCTGTTGTTGTTGTTGTTGTTGTTGTTGTTGGTTTTGATTATTCTTTTTTGAAGTGATCGGGTTTCCTATATTGAGTAAAAGAATCCTAAATTGTGAGGAATCTCCCCTTCTCATATCAATTTTTCGAATTCGAATCCATTCTATATTTATCATTGTTCCTCGAATTTACTGAATTGTATCAATTTATTATCGAATATTTTTATCGAATTTTTATTGGTTCGGGCAACGGTCATAAACCCCCATTTTGTATTGATATACCACCCGTTCGTTTGCAGTCTGCAAAATTGACCGTATTACTCAATTCAGAATTGGACCATTTAAAATCAAAAGTGTAAACCATTGGAAATTGAACATATGAACAAGAAAACCTGAATATCAAGTGTCAGAATGAGCGATAAGGAAACTTTACTCTTCAAGTCAGGGAATTTTTGAAATTATTAAGCATTGAAAGTGCAAAAACATAGATTTAAGGATTAAATTACGATTTTTGAAATGAGCATATATAATCTATTAAAAAAAATTGAAATTGATGAACTAGCTGTTGCTACTGCTATTCCATAGTTTTTTGCAAAGTTTGTTCAGTTGTTTAGTTCATTACTCAATGAATATCATTCAATATCGTTTCCCAGATGAATGCCGTAAATGTCATCAAAAGCGATTCCGTCTCTCTCCGTTCAAAAAGAATAATATGATTTTATTCAAACATCAAGTCCATACAGATTTGAATGAAATACGTATTTCTTCAGACTTTTATTTTCATTATATGTATTTCCTGTGAACAGTTCCCTTCCGTTTTTGAGACATTACCTTCCTCGACTGAATGTGTTGATTTCAATCAAATACATGTTGGAGTGAAATAAAGAGTCAGTCGACAAATTCCAATTTCCATTGTTTGTGACAAACGTTTTTTTAAATGCTGTAATACGTTTGAAATCAATTAATTGTAGCAAGTTGCTGAATATTTTACACTTAAACGGCAATGAGTAAGATTCGCGGAAGATTAGAAGATGCGATTTCAAATGTATTTCACAATTGAACATTATTTTGAACTCAACATGAAATAACAGACGTCTGCTCCACTGAAATAATTGAACAATAATGAATATATTCAAACAATTACGAGATGTGATAAATAGTTTATCCTTGTTTATTGGGTGTGTTCCTAGAAAGACGCGCTTTTTTTGTTCAAAAAACCATTTATTTATGTATGAAAATGAAAATACATGTCATTCAAAATATTTTCCATCGGAAGCTACGACTTTTTCCCATCTTTCAGGCAATTTATGGATTCCATCCCAAAAGAATTGCTCATTTTTCAGAGCGAAGAACGAATCGAGCCATTTTTTGATACCTTCAACTGAAGTGAACCGTATTCCGGAGAGGTGATTCTGCATCGACCGAAACAAGTGGTAATCGGAAGGGGCCAAGTCTGGGCTATGAGGCGGGTGAGGCAGAATTTCCCATCCGACGTTTTCCAAATAATTTTTAACAGGCACCGCAACATGTGGCCGAGCATTGTCATGATGGAAAATTATTGACTCATGTCTAGTCGCATATTCCGGCCGTTTTTGCTTAATTGCTGCATTCAATTTGATCAATTGTTGTCGGTAGCGGTCCCCATTAATGGTTTCACCTGGTTTTAGCAGCTCATAATATAGCACACCCTTCTGATCCCACCAAATACAGAGCATTACCTTAGCACCATGAATATTCGGCTTTGGTGTCGATTTTGCAGGCTTGCCGCGCTTCGTATATGATTTCTTTCGCTTCGGATTATCGTAATGAATACACTTTTCATCACCAGTCACAATACGATGCAAAAAACCCCTTCCGTTTTTGCCTTTGAAGCAGCTGTTCACAAGTGAAAAATCGCCTTTCAACGTCTCTCAGCTTCAATTCATATGGCACCCAATTTCCCTGCTTTTGAATGTATCCAGCTGCTTTCAAGCGTTTGGAAATGGCTGAGTGAGTGACTCCCAATGATTTTGCAAGTTCTTCTTGAGTTTGACATGGATCTTCATCAAGTAATTCCTCCAATTCGTCGTCTTCAAACTTTTTTGATGGACCTGGTCGCTCTTTGTCTTCTGTATCGAAATCACCACTTCTAAACCGTACAAACCACTCCTGACACATTCTAATGCTTACAGAATATTCAGGGTAAGCTTCAATGAGTAAATGTTGCGCTTCTGTTGCACTTTTCTTCAAATGAAAGTAGTGTATCAAAACTTCCCGCAAATGTTGTTTTGAAGGCACGAAATTAGACATTTTCGATTATGATAAAAACTTCTGCAAAAATACGACTGTTCACTTTGACACTTGTAATTCAATAGATTTTTTGATGCTCTTTAAGATAGAATAGCTGTCACTGTCAAAAAAATGGCGCGAGTGAATCGAAACGAAGTTAGTAACGATGCGCGTCTTTCTAGGAACACACCCAATATTTTGATGCAAATCAATGGAGTGTATGACATCACGAACACGGAACGATTAATGTATAGTAAAAAATTACATTTTAATGACGACCAATATATATATATAGCGTTGGCAAGAGCCGTTCCATCAGGAAGATTGGCGAAAAACGTTGATCAGTTAAAAAAGAAAACTGAAGCATGAACTGTTACCGTGTCACAACTGAACAATCAACAACAATTGAATCTTTTGCGAACAAGCAAGCGAGCGAGATGTGTAAAAGAAAATGAAAATGATCA
The DNA here is from genome assembly GCA_028476595.1 of Obolodiplosis robiniae. NCBI lineage: Eukaryota > Metazoa > Arthropoda > Insecta > Diptera > Cecidomyiidae > Obolodiplosis > Obolodiplosis robiniae. The sequence continues at coordinate 25,208,065 of CM052017.1, forward strand.
TAAATCTCAAATTACATATATAATTGTGACAAGCAGACAAAAATATGCTTCAAATCATTAAGCCGTGCAAATTATATGGTTCAGTCTATTCTCGGTGTTGGCTGCTGCTCCATTTGGATCAAACCAACTATATAGAAAGGGAATGCGTTTAGTTTGCATTTAGTCGGAAATGAGACACTTTTGAGTGAATTTAGTTTTCATCAGTTCCCATGATCATTATTTGTTTGGCATTTTGAGGCGGCACGCCGACAAGTTGATGTGGCTCTCGTAAAAGTAGTTTTTGCTTGGCAAAAAATCCAAAGTTGTGATTAATCAAAAGTGATATCGAAGAACAAATAATAGTTAGAATGGCTTTTAAAAGAAGTGTGCAATCACAAACGTTACTCAAAGTGATTTGGTGTAGTGCAATTTGTTTGCATCTTCAAATTGCTTGTGGAAATTATGCGAACGATACAATCAATACAGTTAGAATGATCAGTGATGATTTTCGAATTTTTCAAAAAACCGGCCAGCGAATAAGTAGTAGAGATGGCCGACGGCTCATATCGTTCAACACTCAAAATGATAACATTGAGGTACATCTCGTGAAATATTAACTTCTAACGTAGTTGCAATACATCAATTAGAGGACGTCATGAGATTTGACGGTGCAATTCGACAATTTGCATCATTTATACAACAATAAACAAAAAAATCTTTTTGAATCTTCTTCGGAATTCCCATCACGTCAAAAAAGTTGTTCCAAACGATTGTACATTTCATACGATGTTTTGACAACCTAGAAAAAAGAAAACTTTTGACCATCTGTAAAACGTTTTCACTCGTTGCTTGAACGGATATACTGGGTAGGCTCAACCGAAATTATTGCCATTGTCTTCTTAAATCGTGCAGATTTTCCGCTCAATGCTCTTTAAATGCTCGTTATACTTAGCATTTTGATTCGGTTTGTTGGTGTTGATGCTCGTTACGTGTGTTAGTGATGTAGAGCAAATGTTGGACGGATGCTTGAAGCATGTAATTTTACATGTATAATAACTTCATTATGTGAATTATTTTATCACTTACACAGTGCTATATAACCCGCTCTTATTGAAACTTGAAACTTGAATATGTAGAGTAAGCACTTAATTTGGGCTATATTCGTATTATACTTTTATTCATGATTTGTAGGTTGGCCTCGAATTTTCAATTCCTTTCTTGAAGATTCCGGTTAAGAGATCGCTTGATACAGTGAAATCATGGGGCTCTCAAACATCGGCTTTTGTTACGGTATGCTATTTTTTCATCTCATTCCGTTTCTATAATCCCAAAATTATGCCTTATTTTGTTGAAAATGAGACCCTTTAAGTAAAACGTTGATACATGAAGGATGAAGTGGGCAAGAGTGAAATGTTTACAAAAATTATTCGAAGATACGTTGTTTGATCATTTTCTTTCAAGAATGAAAGTGAGACCAAATTCTGTCTTGTTTCTATTCTCATGAAAAATTATAACGGTGCTGCACTCTGAAAATTATCACGTTTTTACGAGGAGAGATTCTTATTTTACAAAGCCATTAAAATATTTCACATTTTTATTCTGAGGGTCTCAAATATACGTTCATGTTGAAACTTACAAGAAATCAATAGGATGAATTTAAAAATTCAAATATAATTTACAATAGAATCCCATGCTGAATATAAATACTGGATCGATTGCTTTGACTGGAGCTGTTTTGTTGGGCGGATTCGTAACGACATACCTGTTCAAATCATTGATGAAAGATCAAGTTTTGTATAATAACAATCCAGGCTATTTCTCTTATGGCAAACAAAGCAGTAAGTATTTATTTATTTGAAGTAATACCCATCGTTGGCTTCAACTGTTAGTTCTTTGTTTTTGGAAAAAGGTCGATTCGACGACGAGAAGAAGACTCGTCTTTTCTAGGCGACCTATTCGTCTAGTCAAATGTTTGTATCTTCATAAGATTGAAAGTGATGGTCAACTAAGGACAGCAGATCTCACCACATTCCTTTGCATTTGGCCAAGAATTTTTGTGTTGAAATATAACTTTGTCCTATTTTATGGCGTATTCAAGTTTTCTTTCAATTCTTGGCTCAATTGTCCCCAGTCATTGTCTCACCGAAAAACACCCTGTTCCTTTAATCCCACCAAATACCGAGCATAACGAAGCAAAGCAATATGATGTTTTTGTTTCAGATTCGTCTTTCATTTTTATTCGTTTTTTACTCTCATTCTGTATCCAGTTTTCACTGCCAGCCACCATTCGACGCAAAAATCCTTTCCTTTTGTGTTGTTACAATCGGATAGATGTTAAACCTTTCATATACAAAAAGAAGCAGCTCTTCATTATAACATCGTACAACAGTCATCCATCTGTTGTAAACAGCGAACACTTTCTCATAATTATCGACAGAATATATATATATATATATATATTAATATTAATTGAAAATGAAAATGTATTCAACCTAGATCAATTCGATGATGAGAATCCATTGTCACAGCTAATTGAGAGAGTAGAACGAGCCTTCCATAAATACGATGTCGATGTTACGACTTGTGTGCAGAAAGTCATTTGTACAACAATTCGAAATGCAGTTGAAAATGTTGCAAAAGGAAATGGAACGAGCACGGACAAAATATTCGATGGATTGACAAGGTGAGAATTGAATAAATAAGTGAATTGGTGTGTCCGTTGTGCATACGAATAATTGAAAAGGTACGGCACAACATACGGAAGTTAAGAGAAATTAATAATAATGATAAATACTTTTAAAAATGAAACAAATTTTGCCTCAATTATGAGTAGAAATACTAAACATTATTCCATGTTTCGTTATATTTTTAGCACTTGGCTATTACGTCGACTGATAGCCGGAACAGCAGTGTCTGATGCCATATTGGCTGGTCAACATCTCGCTAATTGTGAACAAAAGTTCTTGAATGCAATTTGAAATCAAAAAAATCTCCAACAAATGTTCGATCTTCTGCTGCGGAGCATCAACTATTAAATCGATCAATCACATTAAAATCAGGAAAAACAAATGACACACACTATTTGGCGCTATATATAGACTACGAATATGAAATCTATTATTTTCGAAGCCCTTTGTTTGGCACAACAAAAAATATACGCAATAAAACACTCATAATTTTACATAACAAGAATATCATGAATTAATATTTTTACTGGCTGTGTTGTGGCCTTTTAATATTTATCAGAAGTACTTGATATAAAAGATTTAATTCGAAAAATAGTAAACACCATTTCGTCGGCACCTAAAAAACATTACTTTTACTCATAAAGATAGATTCATTTTCCACTCTTCTGAAAAGTTTTTCGTAATAGAGTCGATCTTTCATCCCTTTTGCGCTTCAAATGATGTTCACTAACTTTCGAACTCATTCTTTTAGATTAAATACTTTAAAGAAGTCACAAATAAGCTAATGAAAATTATTTAACTTATAAGGTTAATGAACTAAATTAGATCGAAGATCACTTATTTAGGATATGATTTTGGCTGGAACTTCAAAGCAAACGAGTTGTTGCCCATTAGCTTCAGTGAGCGCCCAATGGACATCGAGTGCAGCTATTGTTGGATAGACTGGTAGAACATCGAATGAATTTCTATAGACATATTTTTCGCCAGCTTTCAGCGGGCAGTTAGTTTTTGTGGTACCATCTTCTAGGTATATATTGTTGCAAGCGCTAGTTCCATCAACACCGATGAAAGGAAGTGGAACCCCCAAAATAATTGCATTAACGTTGGTCGTAAGCTTCTTCACATCGTGATCTAGAATTTTTGTTTGAAAAAAGGTCCAAAATATTACGCACACAAACAAAATGAAAATATGAAAATATCAATGCAATTGATTTCAACTAACCTGGTTGCAATTTCATTTCAATGGAGACCTTTGTCCTCTTTTTGAGTCGACAACGTCCCTGTTTACAATTAGAAATGGCTACTTCGTCATCGTTTAACTGCCTTGCTCTCGAATCTACCCAAAATTATGTAACATATTTTTTTTAATATGGATTTAAACCTCTTTTTCAACCAGGAAGAAAATTGTAGTGAACAAAAAAAAATAACTGAAATAATATTTTTGAGAAGAATAACACTACAAATCTTGAATATTAAACATAAAAAACATAGTATATTATGCATATTTTAGTTCAAGTACTCATGACATCTGTCTTCATCGCATACGCTTCGCACGTATTTCAAAGTACATCTGATTTAAGAAACTACGCATTAAAATCAACATAGTGCAAATATTCCAAACACTCGTCTGTTTGAAATTTGCTCTTATGGTGAAATATTTATAAACTATTTTCGGAGGAGGGGATTTCTGTGCATTTTAACTTTATTCCCTTCGAATGATTGAATTTTTTTTAAAGCAAGAAATTGAATAGCATCGTCTAAGAATGAAAATTAAAAATTAAATGCACGCGACGAGACTCATGCGAACAACAAGTTTTCCCGCCTAATTAATCTTTTATGCTCACGATCACTGCCGACATTTGCCAAAATGTTTTTATTCATTGCTTTGAATCAGATTTTTTTCTTGTTCTCTTAAATATTTACGAAGATGTTAATTTTTCCACTAATATGTAAATTTTTTATTATTTTAGTAGTTTCACCAATTCTATTATTTTATTAGTTAGTAGGTCTTAGTAGCCACTAAGAAGAAATAATTATTATTTTATTAGCGACTAACATCTACTAAATAGTAGGTCTTAGTAGATTTTTCATAAGATTTATAGTAGAGTTTTTATTAGAATTTTCTTCGTTTCGCGCGTCATAAATATTGCGTTTTTTTTTAATTTTTGCAAGAGCACTGGGCATGAGCATTGAGAATCATTAATTATGTAATTAATGATGCTCAAGAAAATTCTAATAAAAACTCTACTAAGACCTGCTAATTAGTAGATGTTAGTTGCTAATAAAATAATAATTATTACTTCTTAGTGGCTTCTAAGACCTACTAACTAATAAAATATTTTATTATTTATTATTTATCAGTTACACCAATAAATATTTACGTTCATTGATAACCTCTTTGAATATTTTCTATGCAATTTTTGATTTCGAATTCGTAAATTTCACACCAATGGCACTATTTCACACATTATTTTCTAGAAAATGAAATTAATACAGATATCACTTGTTTACCTTGACATTCTGTGACTTCAGTTGCTCCGGTGTTGGTACATAATGCGGTCAGATAAGTTGCAATCAATACAATAGTGAAAATGCGAATTTTCATGTTTGTGGTATGCCGCAGTCCAACGTTCACTGATAAATGCCTGAAATTAACGATCAATGAGATGTAAATATAAGTAATGAACAACTGTTTAAAACTGTCTGTTTATTCATGGTGAATTCGCGCCAAATGGTCAACTTCGCACAAACTATTTATATTTTTTTGGCAGAATCACGGTATATAAAATCCTGGCTCTTTCCATTGAAATAATAATGTGTTAAATAATAAACTTGTTCAATGTTGACCATTGAAGTGTCCTCTAAATATGCAAAAACTCAATGAAATAATGACAAATATCAACAATGTCGTATGATTCTTACTTTTGTTTTTGTCGAAAACTTCAATTTTTGTATTTACTATCCGGCTTTTTTGACACGCAAATATTTGTCGTTCAATTGAAAGTGAAATGGGATGATGGATCATCTACTAAACCTCTCGAAATCTATGAAACTCGTGAAATCCGTAACAACTGTTGAGCAACAGCTAAAGTTGAACAGCTAAAGACTGATTATTATAAATTAGTTGAGCGATATGTTGAAAAGATGTGAACGCTTGAAGTGATTTACACTGAGTGAAAAAAAATAAATTATATTGCTGCAAAGCAACTTTAAGGTGAGCACCGTTCAACTGTGTGTATATTTTCTTTCTTTTTTTACACTGTTTTGGTGCAATCAATCTGGGCACGGAACTAAAACTAAGTATATACAGATCATGTTGTTGTAGTGTAACTGGTTTTTAAAACACACTGTTGTCACACTAATGCAACGCGATTGAACTAATACAACCGAATAGAAATGGTAAAATGTTTGAAATATGAATTAACCATCAATCGAATCGGAGTTGAGAATGGAATTGATTAACATTCCTAGTCATTGATCGACTCAACATCGCCACGAAATTTTCTTCGGCAATACGAAACAGCTAATTCATGCAACATATTCATAGAGAACCAAATCTTCCAGGTGATCGCGATAATTCCTCTAGTTATAGTGTCTACATTCACGACATAACGATTACAATGTCATGCAAATTCATATGCGAATGAAATGAACTGTCTCATATTCTACGGCTAAGCTGTTTGACTTGACGAATACATGATCCAACAATTACGACAAAGTTTGGATAACTTTGAGAGTTTGTGAAAAACAGCGCAAGATACGAGATTGAAGACATGACCAGAGGCAAAAGGGGATTTAAAGATGAAAAAGAGAAAAATCAGAAGAAAAAGAATGAAATTTCTACAGAAATTCAACGGCAAGCGCAAATTGTAAGGGTATTGATCAATTTAGTTGAGATTTTTTTTAAACAGATCACCTCTCTGTCGTTTTTTGACTCTAAATAAAGTCAAATCAACAAAAAACAAATCCAATGAAATTGAAAGCTTTGTTGATTCACAATTGTTTTCCGGCGTGTTTTGTCTGCGTAATTTTTTCAGGTGTCATTGCATTTGTTAGAACGGCTTACTCGATTTAAATATGTGTTCGTTTAGCATATTTTAACTTGATTTGAAAACATAAAAGTTCTTATTTCACATACCTATTTGTTTCTGGTGATGGTCTTAATGGAATACAATCATGTAGCGAAGTCGATTGGGAGTACTGTTGATTGGTTGGAAGCAACGAACGATATGAAAGTGCAAACTTTATATTTCTATGCGATTAATAGACATTAAAATATAATTTTGCTTATGTCTCCAACGGAAACATATTGTTTATGTTGACAGTACCATTATGATTACAATACCCAGAAAAATTGTGGAATTGCTGCTTCAATGTGAAGCAATCGTTCAGGTTCTGCAGAATCAAGTTTTGCTTTGGTCATTTTATAGCGCGCATGTGAAAATATGCATATGTTTTCTATAATCATGTTTATTTTCATTCGAGAAATTATTGAAAAACTGGTAAAATATGGTTTTCCGTCAATATTTCAGTTGTATTTTTTGCATGTGAATACTTAATCCATCAGTTGTGGTTTGGTTGTTTTTGATTTGCTATTTAAAAAACATTTCCATCTATTTCTGATGATTCAACAATTTGTTGAACGAAATATGAGTCAATGTTAACGTTCAAAGTGAATTGATGTGAGTGCCATCTAGTTGCGAACTATCGGAAAACAATTTCATAAGACAATGAAAAAAATCACAAATCTTCGTTTTTATTTCTACAATTTGATTTTCTAATTTAGTCTATTTAATTCACTCAACAAGAACATCAATTAAAATGAATTGAAGGGATCCATTTGAAGAGTAGTTAAAATAAAAAAAAATATGCCCATCATTCACATTGTTCAATATGCCAAGCATATGAAAACATCGAAGTAAATGATCTAAGGTCGGGTTCTCATTCACAATGGCCGCTGTCGTATGTATATGCGCGTTGACAGATCGATATTCGGAATTTTGACTGCTTCGAACTAAATACATAGCAAAGTGAAAAGAACAACAAATAACAGGCTCACTCATTTACATTCGCGTTTATTTGGAATCTGTACATAGAATATGGCGATGCGTTCAAATTCGGAGGTGAGTGTTTTTTACCGAAATTTCTTGAATTCTTTGTTTTGATTTGTGTTTATTACGATAAAAATGATTCATATCAAATCATTGGTTAAATCAAACAATTGCGATCACATTTTTATGGTGTATTATGGTTGAAATTTGGTTATTTTTATATTGTTATACTTCTGGACGGCATTAATTAATGCATCGACTTAAGTGTTGTGCAGTGTTCGCGTTGTCTTCACGTATACATCAATACACAAATGAGTGTGTTGAAAGTACACGAATCGATTTTGAAGGCATGGAGCGTGTTATTTAGTGTCACGCCCAAGAAATATAAATGAAAGAGTTTCGGCAATGATCCGATCGATGCGGATTGCGAATTGATAAATAAATAACAAAGTGATGGCATATTTAATGATATTTTGGGCAAAATTCGATTGGATGATAATTTTCACGAAAACAAATGAAAATGCAGAATGAATGATGACAGTTTGAATGAATGCCGCGAATGTGTGATCCAATGTTGTGTGCATAGACGAGTAAAAATAGAATACATGTTACAAATTAGCTGCAAAGTGCATTTCACATATGAATCAATAAGGCGTCTTGCACCTGAAATTCAATTTATAATATGCTTCATTTTTTTCATGAATTACTGCTGCAATCCGTACTTATGGTAAATTGAATTGGATGAGAAAATGTCAACAGTATTACAAAAACTTTTGGCCGCTCCCAAAGCCTTACGAGCTGCATTCAATTTTTGTTTGCGTAAATATTCCAATTATTAAACTCAATAATCCGAGTGACATGAATGATTCTCGCATCTTTACATACATATGTTAAATATGTGATACTTGATACGGATAAACCGCAATAAACCGTGTGTATGCATGACATAAATGCAGCAGCAGCAGCTGCTGATGCTGTTGAGATATAGGGAAGTTTATGTTTTACGCACATTTTGATAATATCGATCGAATTTTGTGTTTGAGAATAAACTTTTTTAACACTTTATATTTCAAATTGAGTTTAAACAAGACCATAAAATCCGGGACGATTCCAAAAACTTGAAGAGGAAAGGGTCTGTTTAATGTGAGTGAAGAAAATTTATGCATATCGAATTCGTATCTCATTTCCACCGCTCATTATTTTAATTTGTTTTTGTTGCTGGCGTTGTGTGTGCGTGCTGAGCAGTCAGAGACATGTGTTTTTTCATCAATACTAAGCGTCCACATTTGATGTTTTATTTGGTTTCCGTTACATAATTTGCAATAAATGCAGCGAATACAATGCAATCGATCGATTTTCTACGAAGTATCCTTCATCAAATGCTTGATGTCATGAAACATTTTCCATTCAAACAGCACCAAACGTTTCCGCACGGATTTCGACCATTCAGAATGTCACTTGGTAATTGTATTTTAATAGCATGCATTGAAGAATTAATGCATTTCATATTTCTCATCCCTGATGTTTTGATGCATTGCTAATGGCTTGCCGAAAAGTCGGCCGACAAAAGTCGGCTTGCATGTCATTCATGGAGCGCTCTTTTGTGTCTGACTTGACATAATTAACCTTTTCAAATGCTATTCATGGATTCGTTTATAACACTTGCTATCGCAAGAACTTTTTTTCGCCATGTGTGTGTGTGTGTGTGAGTGTGTGTGAGAGAGAGTTGGTTTTACATACTCCAATCAGGTCAGCTCATGTGTTCTTGCTATTTTAATCAGATTTAAAGAAGCAAAATTCAAGTTTCGGACATAAAAGTGCAGGTAAAATGTAAGCACTCGTGTCGTATGTACACATATTCATTTAATAATATACCTTGAATAGAGCAATCACAGTGTGATTCTACACTCACAAATCAATTGATTGCATTTGACGGCAGCGAATCATCAATTTTAAATGATGCCCTTTTCAATTCATTAATTTTAAATGAAGCCCATTCGCTCCGAATGGAACAGCGAATTTATTAGAATGTCAAACACAAACGAATTGAAACAACAACAACGATAACAGCGGCAGCAGCAGCAACAACGGTAGCCATATCACGCACGTCAATGTATTTCAAACTCTGAATGATGTGGATATATACGGATTGGGAGAGTGTCTTCCATGTGAAGACGGTTCGCTAAAACGAGGCAATCCCATTCAACAAAAAAGGCATTGATAAAAACCGATTTTTTTCGTTTGACTAGATTCAAATGTTTGCGTTTTGATTGATAGCTCTGGGCATTGTGAGCGTATGTGTGTGTATGTATGTGTTTGGGTTGGACAGTGTGCTGCGATGTGTCGGTTTGTCGTACAAACACGAAGCTTGACTGGAAAAGCGCAATGGTCCAATAAGTAAGCGAGCCAAATGATCTATGATAAGATATCTCATGATATTGTCATTAATTTAACAATAAACTTTAAATTGATGCATCCGCATATCGAACGCAATAGACCATGCGCGCATACGTTGAAATTTCGATACAATTTTACTTCAATACTATCAGCAGAATTGGGCAAGGAATGGAATGGCCACATGTGTCCATATACAGTACACACGTCATAGCGATTGTGATGATGCGAATTGAATCATATATACACTAGCCTAGCATCTGTAAGAAATACGAAATAACAACAAAATAATCTGAACAATATAGAAAGAGAGCCACAAAATAAAAAGTAAGAGGATGGTACTTGGGCTGAGCTTTGAACGTGCAATCAGCATGTGCACTCGCACGGATTTTGCGATGAGCACATTTCGGTTTTATAAAAAATAAATCAACATAAATTGAATAATCAGCTCGTGTCATGTGTTTGTGGCTCGCTATGTGTATGTTCGGTCGCGACTGAAACAATGACTGTATATAGATGTATACATTGTGTGTTTGCCCAATAGGCATTAACGCAATGCGATTTGTGTCTTGCTACCAATCCGCGAAGCACATGCGAGCACAGTCATTGAGATTCAACTGACGGACAATTGAATGGATATCGGAAGCGGCCGGATATCAATCGGCCACACAATAAGGTTCTGTTCCCTATTTTTTTCCAGTTTTAAAATTTCCTTTAAAATGTTAGCATTATTCCTGTAAAATGAAAATGTTGACATTTTTGGTGGAACCGATTTTCGTACTTTAGATCGGATCAAAATAGCTGTCAAATTAGATTTTTTTCAATCTCAAACCATAAGAACTTAATCCAGACGGATTCAAATATTTGGTATTATTGACATTTCAGTTTGTATTGCTCCTATGTCCCGGAAAATTATCAAGTCGAATTTGAAATCAATATTTTTACAACGAGTTAAATCTGAACAAGAATAAAATGTTCGATCGAAAAATTGATTTGCTTAACTCTGACTGAGATCTTGTTTCATAATCATTCATGTTAAAATCCAATCAAATTAACACTTCAACTCAAATGTAACAAGCGATTTGAAGTTTTGGTGAGAAATTGCTATCGTGCAAATGCAAGTTGTGGCACGACAATGTTAATTTATGTAATAATATAATATTGCGGGCCATGAACAAATATTTACTCATTCGTAATCCGAAACAGGTTCATGGGAAATTTTCCTTGTTCGAGACATTTTCATCTAAAATCCTTTTTTCCACAAAAGTTACGTTCAAAAAGTCATGTCGCAAATAGTGGCTGTGTTTGGCATAGCGCAACATCTTATTACATAAACTGAATCGAATGGAATAAAAATGTACCAAACTATTTTGGTTTTTTTAAGTGAAACATGAAAAAATATGATAACAATATTGATTATTATTTTCAAGTGAATTACATCAAAATTCTTGAGTGATTTTGCATGAAAACTATTAGAGATATGACATAATAATATTCTACAAAGTTGTACGGGCTGATGTTGTCTTTGCCTTCGTAGAATATTATAGTTTCATTTCTAATGCTTTTCCCTGAAAATGTGAAAAATATATTTTGTTTCACACTGTATTAGTTTCTCTGTCAAAACCAGAATATTGGGGCTAATGATTATTCTAAAAGATTCAACCAATGAACAACCTTCAGATGATATTGATTGGATACGAAAAGATGTTTATTGTAAGCCACACATAGCGCCATCAAATTCACAAGGATTATGAAGTGCACTTACACAATGCAACTTCATTGAGGTGTGCTACTTTTGCACAGTTCCAATTTAAAATATTGTGTTCGCTTGCGGTTTTTTACACTTTTGCATTAATTTTCTAATTTGAATGTGCCTTAGCACCACTTGCACACACAACACAAGTACCACCCTCCCCTCATCCACAATAATAGTTGTGTATTAACGACAAAGGCCTCGAGTTTCGCAGGTTTTGTTGTGTGCAAAAAAATGTACAGCATTTCAATCGGCTGCGCGGAGAAAGAAAATAGTCATGAAATATAATACGCATATTGTATGCAATAAGCTTCTATTTGCTTAATTAATTGAAGACTTCCCGATCTCATATAATTTGCCGTTTCCATTCCGTAAACTCTGTGAACGCATACAAATGAGATTCAGAGGCCGAAAATGAGCGCGCAATTTCTGATACAAAAAAGAGAGGTGTCTTAGTTTGCCCCCATTTGAAATCTCTGCTTCTGTATTTTCATCTTTTTGTGTACAACATGTGTCGTTTCGTGTATGTGTTTCTCGTCTTTCGTCCGTTCGCTCGCCCGCTCGACCAATAAACACGTTACATAAAATTTATAACGTTATTCTCATTGAGCAAATAAACTTTTCGTATGAAAATGAAGAACAGACAGAATGATAAGCCATTCTCGTGGCACATGAACACACGGACGTAACACCGTTTGAAATATTAAATGGAATCTTCATTTCCGCTGAAGAAAAGATGATTAAACCTTATTACTAAATGGAACAAGGCTATTCGGCGAATAAGATTCCGGTAGAGTTATAAATTTATTTATTTTTTATGTTTCGTGCACTTGAATGTGATTAGATACGAAATACTTGTGTATATTGTGGGGGCTTATTGAGAGTGTGCAAGCATATCGCGCGCGCGAGTCAAAAATTGAAAGAACTTTTGATATGTTAGTCACACTGCGTTAGTCGAATGCGGAATAAATCAAAATCTAGATTGCAATTGATACAGTTGATTCATACGGATCTCTGTTTCACATGAAACATAGACTGATTTCGTTGCCGTGGACCATCAACTACAATTATAGTTTAATTTCCATTTATTATTTTGTGTATCAGAAAGAAAGTTGAATGCATTTTTAATGCAGCCGCACGAAATTTGTTCCTTGCTTTGAGCTTCTTGTCATGTGGGGCTTGGTTTAGTGTTGAATCACACACAGGCTGCCTCACACGCACACACACCGAATGAAAACCTATGCCTTCATTTGTTTGCCCTTCAAAAAATGTGAGTCAAATCACAGCCGATTTGTGATTTGAATTCTACTGCCATGTGAGGTAAAATGATCATTTCGAAATGAAAATTTCAATTTGTGAACGCTTGAGATGGCAGAAAACACACACACACACATAGAGGCGAACAAATTTGATACGAAGAATCAATGCCTAGATATAATATATTTTGTCCTTGTTTTGCTATTTCTACCTTCGGTTTCTCGCCTCCGATTTATTTCGACTATGATTATTAATGTTTGGATTGATTGCGCGGAATATAGCAGAAGTGATGTGTGGAAAAGTGGATAAGCTCAACTAGTACGTCATAAAACGATGAAATAATACCCATAAACGGTATGATATTGGACGGATATGTGTTCGTGAGTGCGCTCGCTCGTTCATTCACGATGGATTTCATTCCGAAGCGTTCCGTGCAGGCTGATATCTTATCGAGCCACCTCATTGGTGGATAGTATTTTATTATTAGTAATTTCAACAACCGAACAAACAGGTTCTAGTGAAACTCTGTGTGTTTTCTGTTGTTTGTTGTTGCTTTTTGTCAATGGCAGTAAATATGGCGCCGGGTAATAGTCTTCTATTTGCATGACGTCACTCGTACAATGCACAACTCATCAATATTCCATTACAGCGTGGATCCAATTCGCTGCTCGCCAAATGAGAAATAGTGTGTAGCTGTTTTGCATATTCTGCATTTCAGGATGCCATAAAAACAATCGCTACACGAATAAAGGCCAGGCAGTTTGAGTTGCTCGCTTGCACTCTCCCTCTAAAAATACCATACAACACACGTCGACGAAACTTCGAACTCAATTCAAAGCCTGAACGAAAGTTTCATATTTCATTTATGATTCAAGCAGTTCTCTCCGAAGTGAATAGCATTATTTTTCTACTTTGAACTGGTTGTAAGCGAAATATTCAAACGAAAATATATGTAATTGCAGCAAGAGCAAGCTAGCTGTTGTTATGCTGTATTACTTAACGGCATCCTCATTAGGCACAATTCTATTGTGTGTCCAGAATAAAAAAAGTTGAGGCATTTTTTTCCCTTTGGTTTACGGAATTTCCGAATTGGCAGAATGAGGAAATTGCTAGATTTTGAATACTGCTTTCGAAATCTCTGGGAGTTGAAACGTAAAAAGACAAAGAAACTTTAAATAAACTAAATCATAAGCATTTCGCACACAGTAGATGCTGTTATTGTGTGTGTGTGTGCGAGCGTTCCCGTCTTTTTCGCTCTCATTCTTTTTCGTCGTCGTCGAAATATCGAGCTCGCCATACACATACACATAGCTCAAGTTAGCGGATACGTGCATCTGACACCGATACAAATGAAATGTTGAAACAGATGAGACTTCGACAAACCGCCAAGCATCCGCACCATCTACCATTTTATGGATTTTAATGGCTTCCATGGGTATACCATGGTAATTCTTTTAAAAGTCATTGCTTGAGCAAAATTCCTTCATTGGGATGCATTCATAGTCGAAAATTAACCAATCCGAACATTAATGACAGCCATTTTTTCTCTTATCTCTCACATTTTTCGGTTCATGGATAAAAGGCATCGTGACACATAAACATTTGAAATACTGAAACACTGAAATATAATTCATGCTGAACGATGGAAATTTTGATATTGAACGAGCGTATCCACTCTCTATCTCTCTCTCTCTCTCTCTCTCATTCTCATTTGGTCCCGCTCCCGCTCTCCCTTCTCCATGCTCGAAACAATGTCATTCGTCATATCGATTTTTCTTGTTTGGCGTTTGTCTGTTGTAAGAAGCAGTTCCGCTTTTAGCGTCACTATCATGCTTCTCCTGTGCTAGTTTTTCTTATACTAAAAATTTGTCGGGATCGTGCACTTCTCGCCACCCCGCGAATGTATATATGTCGATTGAGCCAACGTTTTCGAAGAAAATTGCTTTGGAATCGTGCTTTTTTTGGCGGAAACGAAAAGCGTAATGATATTTTAAAGAAGCGTCATGCTTTTTCTTCTTTCATTTTCATCTTTGTATTGATCTCCATCATGAGATGAAAATGAACAGGAATGGTTGTTTCCAAGGAGAATTTGAGGCGCACACAGGAACTGGCTCTTCCTGGTAGAGAGCAAGCGAGGCGGAGAGACGTTGTAAATAGCTCGAAGTCAGCATGAAGAAAGAGGAAGAGAGAGAGAGAGAGAGAGAGAGAGAGGGACCGAGCGTGAGTGTGTGTGTGTGAGCGTGCAAAACTAAGAGAAGAATTTATATTGGGCGAACATGGAAAAAATAGCAATCGCAGCGCATACATTTGAAAGCCAAGCGTTTCCTTTACTTGGCGAGTTTTTCAAATGACACCACACTCATATTGAATGAGTCCAATAGACGCCAATATATGCTCCACAATGTGACGCAGTATGACGTCATTTAGGCGCTGAGTTTGCTCATTTGACACAACTGAAAATCAAATACTGTGTACGATGTGTGAGTACATTTTCAGTGTGTTTTTTTCCTCTTCTTCTTCTTCTACTTTAATCGTTTTGTATGAATCTCTCGCGTTCGCACAGCATTTGCATTTGCTCGAGAGAATCTGCCACAAGAGCCGAAGCAATGTTCAAAAGCAGGCACATTTGTACGTGTTTCCTTCAATTCCCCCACTAACTTTCTCCTTTTCGATTGAAGAGTTTTCTCTCGTTAGAAAATGCCAACACACAAGCGCGCGTCTGCGTCCGTACAATGCTAGCCGTGTGCACATATTCTATATGTGTGTATTGGTGCATAGAATCGTTTCTGCGAGAACAATTTGGTGTGCGATGTGCATGAACGCTGCAACGAGAGCTTTGTGAATTCAGTTGAGCGACATACCCGTAACGATAAGGTCGCGAATACATTTTACGTGCGATTTTCGGTCCATCAAATGATATTAAGTATAGACGTATACAGGAGTTTATTTTATGTTGTAAGCTGATGAAAACGGTTTTTTTTACAATACAACAATACGAATTCGCGCATGGATACAGCGTGAAAAAGTGTCATTCGATTGGTTGAACCGAGGGGATTGAAATCAGTGACAATTTGAAGAGAATAAAAGGAATAATTTGAGGAAAAAAAAAGAGAAGAAGAAAAAAATTGAGATCAAAAAAAGAGCAGAAGAAGAAGAAGAAAAAGACGAAAAATATAGAAAACAGAAGTAAACTAATTGCACTTAAATATTTATACCGATCACGACAAAAATTAATATCTGAAAACTAGTTTAAAAACATCAAATCATCAGCGATAGGAACATCTTCACTAAAGAAACAAATCGACCAGTGTAAGTTGGATTTTTTTATTGAGTTCAATTGCTGTTTATTTATTTATCATTGAGTGATACATATATGAATGGTAGCTTTGATAAGAACTGAATGTCATTGTGTGAGCTCAAATCATTGTCGTTTAAACACCATATATCCAGATTACCTCAAAGATTAATGCTCAATTACATGTGGTTGCATAGCACGTAATTCATTTTTATACATCTTTTTTATACGAAGGAGCTTTTGCCAAATCAATTTGGTAAATGTTATATAATCTTAGAGTTGTTTTTATGCTGGAATTAGCGTAAAATTCATTGAATGTTGAACGCACTCGAATTAAAACGCCCAGCGTATGTATGCACAAAACCAAAAATTAAAACATAGAGTTTTCTAGGAAAACGGGGGGAAAAACATGAGTGTTGAAAAGCGCCTTAGAAATGCGGAATCATCACTATTTTATTTAACCCAATTGCAGTGCAATTGCAACCGATCCATTATCAAAAAATTTGTCTCTTGTTACGTAAAGGAATAAATTAGCCATCGAAAATTCCATCCGGACCGAATTCATTCTCCAAATATTTGATTACATATTTTCGAATTCGCTCAAATATCATACATTTCGAAGGTAACAATCAAAGCTTGAAAACGTTCCGTCAACCGCCGCCTCCACCACGACTAATGCAGCATAGCCATTTTCGGTGACTGCCAATTTTGATTGCAAACTGACGATTATAAGAACTCTTTGAAACGTTACGCAATCGAATTGCATTTTGTGAACAGAAGGAAAAAATTAGAAAAAAATACAGAAAGCACACAATGCTGAAAAGCGAAGAGGTAAGTGGAAAAATGCAAATTCGGGGCTATATTCAGTTCACAATCAAAAGACACATGCACATTGGAAGTGAAAACAAATGCATTTGGTTAAATAAAGTGAGTGTGTGGGCAATATTTCAACGATAGCAGCTATTGAAAATCAAACAGTCTGCCTGAAGTGTTCGATGGTTTCGGGTTCTCGTTTGGAGAGGCCTAGCGAAAAGACCGAGCGGCGCGAGAGAGCTGGTCTTTGAAGCTTGCATGAGGTGAACATGAACGAGGATAAAGTTTCAAATGCACGATAGAATACAATTTGCAGCTTGACGCGTCGCTCTCTATGTTCCACATGAAAATCAAACTCCCAACATTGCCGATTGCCATACAATTTCCATTCTAGTACGGCGGCACAGTTGGTACTGCTGTATATTTCTCCTGAAAATTTTCGACAAGGTAAATCCGTATCGATTTTTCGGCATTCTGGCTTATTGCTTCGCTCCATCATGCTCTCTGAAACTGTGAGCTATGGTTTACGTCAAAATTCACCACAAACACACCAAATTTTCACACACACACACACACACATTGGATATAAGAAAATGTGCAATTCGCCCTGATTTTTCCGTAGTCATCTCTTTTGGCCATCCAATAAATTTGAGAGATGAAACGAATGTTTTTTCCTCTCTCACGGAAAATTTGCATTATTTTTAAATTTTATTTAATCGAGCTTTTGCATTAAAGTCAGAGAGAAAATAATTGAATTCAGCAGCGACCTTGCGCATTTATGGCCCATTTAACACCAAAGCAGGAAGCTACAAATAGTCAAAGCTAATTTTTAGAACTCATTGTTTCTGATGATTCGCTCCAGTTATACAATCCAAATTCGATCGATCGGGCCATTCGAAATATCCGAACAAAAGCGAATCAATGCGATTGTGTAACGGATCAACAATATGGTCTGTCCTATTAAAATAGATTACGCTTTTGATCCATATGTATGGCAATAGTGTGATTTCAAGTGCAAACAAGCAAATGTATATCCGAATCGCGCGTTCCAATTTATTAACGTTCATGTTGACTTATTGCAGCAAAGTAAATCACTGTTTCAACCATATTACATCATAGAAAAGTGAATGGATATATGTAGTTCGTCCGAATAAATTGTGAATTTAGACATTAATTACATCGGATGAAAAGAATAATTGTTTTTTTTTTTACTTTTACCTTCAATCCAATTTGATTTGACGCTCTCCGAAAATCGAACAAAAAAACCAATAACAATACAAAACCTACTCATACAATTGAATAAAAACTAGAACATTTTGTAACGCGCTTTTTCGAATCGGGTAAATCTGTCAGCAAAGTTAAACGGAGGGTAATTTCAACCAAGAATCGGAGAAACTAAAATTTGTCTGTTCAAGTGAACGAACAGCAATCAATCAGAAACTTTTGAACACGTGGAAATCAATTTCCGACATGTAAGAATTCATTATTATGTAACTCCTTCATCATAGAAAAGATCAATGCGATATGAATGAACAAACAAACAGAAAAGGTCACATTTCACTCATATATTTTAATGTATGCGTCCAGTAATTATGTTTAGAAGTGTTTTATTCGTTGATTGCATTCCATAACCGCGCATCCGTTTCGTTCTTTTTATTATCATTATGCTGTTTCGATATGGTTAAACGTTTTAGAATAGATCATTTTCTGTTCTTGTTTTATTTTCTTCTCTTTCCCTCTCTCTATGATGTGTGACGTTATGTTACACCGTAAGCAAAATAGACATTTTGTGAGAGTTCCATGTTTCCACTCTGAAAGCCTTGAAAGAAAGTGTCGTTCAAAATCCAGTGCATTTTTCATTTTACACTCATTTCATGTTACGCTCAACCGCTCCCTGCGGCCGATATTTTTCTTTTCGATCTGTGAAACAAATCCATAATTTATTTTATTCATTTTATTTAGATGACCTTATTTCCGGATGTGATCATATTGAGCACGAACGCCAAAAGCTGTTGAGAATGAAAATCGATAAAATTCAGTCGTTCCCTCAAAAATGCTCATTGATTCCGCGAAAAGAAAGAACATGTAAAATGACAGAAATCCAATGGAGAAATCTAATTTCCGTATTTTCTTTCTGTTTTGTTGTTGATTGGTTCATATGGAATGAATGCATGCAATCGTATAATATATTTTTTTTCCTGCTTGCTTTTCATTTCGTGTGTTGTTGTTGTGTTTGCCCTCTGTCGCGCGCGCTCTTCTTCCTTCCGTTTTTGCATTTTCATGTGTGAAATTATCCGGACCAGAAGTTTGTCGGCGAAACAGAGAGAGAGAGAGAGAGAGAGAGCTCGTTCTGCGCATGCCCATTTAAAAAGTATATGTAGTATTCGTTTTACCCATTTTTTTTTTTGCTCTAACAAAAACCGATAACTTTTCCAGTGCTGAGAAAATTCCATAACTTTGAATTAAAAACGAAATTACTCGATTTAAGTATAAAAATAGACGATTTTCTCAACTGAACTTTAGTTTAACCAAATTCAAAGTGCCAAAAAAAGAAATATCCGAAGAAAAAGATCAAAAATTAACACAGTCTCAACGAAAAAATGAATAGTGTAGCAATACGAAATACTTATACTGTATATGCGCGGTACAATTGAATTATATAAATACCCGATGTAGGGATGAATGCTTCTTCCATTATTGCCGTTTTCCATGCGTTGTCTGTCGTATTGATCGCATTCGCTTAGCAGGTCAAATTTCAAAAAAAGGATTCATTTCGATCGGCAACATGAAAGAAGAACGTGTTATATGATACACACAGAAAAAATTAAATGTCATACATTCAACTGGCAGAAAAAATACGCTGTCTGCAGAGTACTATTTAAAGACCACTTAGAAGTTGAAACATATATGTGGAACTCGCCCGTTAGCTCATTCTTGTTTACCATCTTTTTTCCTCAATCATTTGTTTGATTTCCCATCGACTTGTATTCGTTTTGTATTTGTAGCCCAAATATTTTATTTAAGCTAATTCGCAATATGAACATTGTGTTTTGTGAAAATGCATTTTGTTTGATTTTCAATATTCCGGTTTTTGATTTGATTTGATTTGAATTTTACATCAAAAGTCATACATTTACTTATTAATTTTTGTTTTTTGCCCATTAATGTCATTTGTTTGGTTTCCCATCAAAATTCTTTTCCTTCTTGAAATCGAATCTATAAAAATCATATATGATCACATTCACACAAACACAAAATCGTAGCACGGAAGGACGGACTCCTATAGAGTCGCAACTGTTACGACAGTACCAGACGATAACATAACTGCCGATGGATTCTTCAAGGTATTACACATAAATTTCTTCTGATGAATTTTTTTATTTGATCAATTGGGAATCGATTTGTGGAAGTACTCTTTACTAAACTAACACTATTCATATCAAACGATATTTTATTAAACTATCACAATAACCTGTTTAACCGCAAACAGATTGATACCATTAATCCTTAATAACACCGATTTTTCTCCCTCGAATAATTTTGCACTTATAAATCATTAACAGCTTACTAACATCAGTATTGATTTTATGTATGTGGCATGTTTGCTTGTGTATTTTTACCTTTAAGTAAGTTTAATTTTGAAGGCGAAGACGTTAACATTTCAAGCTCCATTCAGAAATTAGATGCAGGTGAAAATAGCACACGCTGTTTCTCTCAATGAAAAATGCAAAGCAAATTTCAGATGAATAACTCCTGCAAATTATGTTTGCGCAACAAAAAAAAAAAAATACAATGAAATCAGGATGAATCGGAAAAGACGTTATTCTGCCATGGAAGACTGACTTTTTCATCTCTTTATGTTGCTCGCTTAAATATTCTTATACTCGAAATAAATCCAATTAAATGAACGAACCATGGTCGCTGCATATTGACGTCACATTGAATTATTATTTCTGAAATATTGTTCGCAAGATATACCACAAAAACTCGTTTCAATTCAACAAAAATCGAGACAATGGTTGCGGCTTCTTTCTCCATCTCATTCCAACCATTGTGCCGAGGGATTTTTTTGCATAGCAATTTCATTTTCCTTGAGTAAGGCAACTCTCGACATCTGTACATATTTCGATTTGGTTAAAATATACGTATGGATGGAGTGACACGAAAAACTACAGCCGCGGCGCATTTAAACCGTTTGAATGTGTAGCGTGGCAACAAAATACGATCCAATCTATTTTGTGCAAGCCAAACCATATTAATGAATGTTGAGATCGGATTACTCTACTGCGCAATTTACGAATTTAAGATTCATATAGCGGGGATTTCAGTGGATTTGAAGCCGAAATACTTCTCTCATTTATGTGCCTTTAATGGGAAACTAATCATTAATACATATGTATGGTTTTTCGATGTGAACCCATTTTTGTATAAACATTTGAATAAACTCATCCTTCCGCACTCCTTGGCACATACACTCAACCATTTTTTTTTTATTTATGGCAAATGCGTATTTATTATCGAGTAATCCGTATAATGGCCGCACACTTAAATGTCAATTTCGGTTTCTAAAGTACTCAGTTCGAGTTGGATTACCGCCGTTATTTTGCGTGTACATTCGCTCGCTCAATCGATTTATATTTATGTTTGCCAGTAATAGAAAACAATGCCAAAAAGAGAGACATTTCTTAAATGAGAGAAAGAGAGAGACTTGAATTTGACTTTGTACTTTACTTATGACGTTCGCCAAATATTTTTTCTCGCTTCTGAAATGGCCACTTTTGAAATGTGTCTGTCGCTTCATCACTTAGAAGACGATACGCATCTTTTAGTTGCATGTAAATAAATCAAACGCCCACATTGGTGTTTTGGTTAATGTTTGTTCTCAAGTAGCTGGTCAGCATTCATCGCACTACTGAGTAAGTATATCGTTGAAAAGAGTGAATGTTTGAATGCGTCTGAGGTGTATGTGGGGGTATCTATACCCTTAAGTGTATTATGTATCACTTTAACGAAAATGGTTTTGCATTTTTATAGCACTTGCGAAAAATTGCTCATTTTCTTCACTTGAAACCGTGCCACAGTTGACTGAACGGTCATTTATACACCGGATATCTTTGGTGGAGCGTAATTTTTCGTGTATGAAAGTGTAAAGCCTTTTACATATAAGATTTTTTTTCTTTTATTGAACAAAAATTAACACAACGGTTTCAGTTTTTAATTGGTTTTCGCTTGTACGAATTCATTCGAATCGATAGAATACGAATTAATATGTTCGATCTGTTTGTGTGGTTACTATTTATGTATTACAGTCAAGACGTAAGATGGCTAAGCAAAAGGCAGCAAAGAAGGAGAATCTTGATGATTTGAAGCAAGAATTGGACATCGACTATCACAAGATCACATCAGATGAGTTGTATCAACGATTTCAAACACACCCAGAAAATGTAAACCAATCAAATGCCATTCGAAATTTAATCAATTAACTATTGAATTGCATTGCATTTGCACAGGGTCTAAGCCATGCAAAGGCAAAAGAGAATTTGGAGCGCGATGGACCAAATGCGCTAACACCCCCGAAACAAACACCAGAATGGGTGAAATTCTGCAAGAATCTCTTCGGAGGTTTTGCATTGTTGCTCTGGATTGGTGCCGTTTTATGTTTCGTCGCCTATTCTATACAAGCCAGTACGAGCGAAGAGCCATCCGACGATAACTTATATTTGGGTATTGTACTTGCAGCTGTGGTCATAGTCACCGGTATTTTCTCATACTATCAGGTAAATGAACACGCGTTTGTTCACAAAAAATCACAGGAAATTTTAAACTAAAACATTTTGATTTCCGATATAGGAATCGAAAAGTTCGAAAATTATGGAATCGTTCAAGAACATGGTACCTCAATTCGCCACCGTCATCCGTGAAGGTGAAAAACTCACTTTGCGCGCCGAAGATTTGGTATTGGGTGATGTCGTAGAAGTGAAATTCGGTGACAGAATACCAGCAGATATCCGAATCATTGAAGCTAGAAACTTTAAGGTGAATTACCGTCAATAATTTTCAATTTCTTTTTATTCTTTTTTTTTATTGAGAAATTATTTTTGTTCATTTCTAATTTCGTCCGCGTTCTGTGACACATGCAGGTTGACAATTCATCACTGACTGGAGAATCTGAGCCCCAATCTCGTAGCTCCGATTTCACTCACGACAATCCATTGGAAACGAAAAATCTGGCGTTCTTCTCGACAAATGCGGTTGAAGGTACTGCTAAAGGAGTTGTCATCAGTTGCGGTGATCATACTGTAATGGGCCGTATTGCCGGTTTGGCATCGGGCTTGGACACCGGAGAAACGCCAATTGCCAAGGAAATCCACCATTTCATTCATTTGATCACCGGTGTGGCTGTATTTTTGGGCGTGACATTCTTCGTAATTGCATTCATCTTAGGTTATCATTGGTTGGATGCCGTCATTTTCTTGATTGGTATCATTGTCGCTAACGTACCAGAAGGTTTATTGGCCACTGTCACCGTGTGCTTGACATTGACCGCCAAACGAATGGCATCAAAGAATTGCTTGGTCAAGAATTTGGAAGCTGTCGAAACATTGGGCTCAACATCAACCATTTGCTCGGACAAAACCGGCACATTGACACAAAATCGAATGACTGTCGCTCACATGTGGTTCGATAATCAAATCATCGAGGCCGACACAACTGAAGATCAATCCGGTGTTCAATATGATCGCACAAGCCCTGGCTTCAAAGCATTGTCACGCATTGCGACCTTGTGCAACCGTGCCGAATTCAAGGGTGGCCAAGATGGTGTGCCAATTTTGAAGAAAGAAGTAAGCGGTGATGCATCAGAAGCGGCTCTACTTAAATGTATGGAACTGGCGCTCGGCGATGTAATGAGCATTCGTAAGAAGAACAAGAAGATTGCCGAAATTCCATTCAATTCAACCAACAAATATCAGGTGTCAATTCACGAAACTGAAGACGCTGGCGATCCACGTTACTTGCTCGTAATGAAGGGAGCACCAGAACGAATTTTGGAACGATGCGGCAGCATTTTCATCAATGGCAAAGAAAAAGTGTTGGATGAAGAAATGAAGGAAGCTTTCAATAATGCCTATCTCGAATTGGGCGGCCTTGGTGAGCGTGTACTCGGTTTTTGCGATGTACTTCTTCCATCCGACAAATATCCAAATGGCTTCAAATTCAACACTGATGAACCAAACTTCCCACTTGACAATCTCCGTTTCGTTGGTTTGATGTCTATGATTGATCCACCACGTGCTGCTGTGCCAGACGCCGTCGCCAAATGCCGTTCTGCTGGTATCAAAGTTATTATGGTTACTGGTGATCATCCAATTACAGCCAAGGCCATCGCTAAATCAGTCGGTATCATCTCGGAGGGCAACGAAACTGTCGAAGATATTGCTCAACGTCTCAACATTCCTGTGTCTGAAGTCAATCCACGTGAAGCCAAAGCCGCCGTTGTCCATGGTGCTGAGCTTCGTGATGTCTCAACTGAGCAGCTCGATGAAATTTTACGCTATCACACTGAAATCGTATTCGCTCGTACATCGCCACAACAGAAACTCATCATCGTCGAAGGTTGTCAACGAATGGGTGCCATTGTCGCTGTAACTGGTGACGGTGTCAATGATTCACCCGCTCTCAAAAAGGCTGATATTGGTGTTGCTATGGGCATTGCCGGTTCAGATGTATCGAAACAAGTAAGTAGACGCCCATCGCTCATTGCATTTACGAAAAGCCAAAGAAAATCTATACAAATCGACCAACTATTTCAGGCTGCTGACATGATTCTATTGGACGATAACTTCGCTTCAATCGTAACTGGTGTTGAAGAAGGCCGTTTGATTTTCGACAATTTAAAGAAATCAATTGCCTACACACTCACCTCAAACATTCCGGAAATCTCGCCATTCTTGGCTTTTATTTTACTTGATATTCCGTTGCCTTTGGGTACGGTTACAATTTTGTGTATTGATTTAGGAACTGATATGGTAAGTAAAAGCTAATTTTTTCATTCAATCTACAATTTTTCCATTTGAAACAGAAAACTTGCCCAAGCAGAAATGGGCCATTCAATATTTATACAAATCATTCAAACTGCAGTGATATTTCTCAGGAATTTATTTGAAAGTGATAAAAAAGGGATTCAATTAATTAGATTTAAGTATGGAAAGTATTGAAAAAATCCGTTCAAATCGAATTCAGGAAATGTTAGAATCAAACAGTAGTTGAGAGATAATTTCTATCAGAAATGTTTTGCAGTCAAGATTATACTACAACAAAAACATTGATAATCTAATATAAAACAAATTTCCAATTACTTTATGAAAAAACAAACACACACGCGCATATTCTGGCGAATTGGTTAAGGTACCTGCCATTTCACTTGCATACGAAGGATCTGAATCAGATATAATGAAAAGACGTCCAAGAAATCCATACTCAGACAACCTCGTCAACTCGAGGTAAAACGCACACTTAGAAAAGCGTTTCGTAACAAACAAACTACCTGAACATATGAGTTAGAGCTCAGTTTCAAGATGGAACATGCACATAAATTCAAAAGGAAATGTGTACGTAATTGTACGTACAAAAGTGAGCGAGCGTTAAATGATTGAATGTGAATTAGCGCATTAACGTGGCAATTGGCGTCCCCAGCGATCAAACTATTTGAGAAATCCTCAATTAGAACATGTTCCACTGCGAAACATTTACATATATATTTTATATATGTATAAATATATTTCATATGAGACATATGATCTTTGACATTTTAACTTATTTTTCCAGTAATTACATTGATATGCTTTGCGTGCAACTCAATTAGATTCTTTTAAGAATTAGTTTGATACGAAATTGATGAAATAATTGTTTCTCAATCGGTTTACAAAGTAAATGAGTATTATTTTAAATATTAGATCAATTAATGAGCTCTTTTCCTTCACATATAGAATGCAATGAAAAACATTTCCTATATCTCTTACTTATATATAAAAAATGGTTTGAAATAGTAAAATAATTCACGTACAAATGGCATTTGTCCGTAATTTGTTATGTTTCTTTCTATAAAACATTCTTTTGGAGTTTTCTCGTCACATTTCCATTGTCCAAATTCTTTCTATTTTTTTTTTCCAAATCTATTCACTTATTTATCGAATATCTATCGATAATTCGACAATCGCACAATTGCAATTGAAATGGTAGAGAATGTCCTATTGCCTTCCACAAAACTATATATATATATTTATTTTAACTTCGCCAATTGTTACAAATTCCATTCATTCAACATTCAGAACTTATGTTTGATGAGTATCAAACATTTGTAGATGCAAGGCAAAGCTTACACTGCTGCCAATTTACAGACAACTTTGCTTAGCCAATTAACATAAAATGAGAATGAGTGAAGCAATTTCGAGAATGATATGTAACGAAAACCGAATCTTTTGTACGATTTACACTTGGATTTTTCTTAGACATTTTTAATATTTTTTTTAACAATTTATTTTTCAAAAGAAAGAATTTTATTCAAACACCAACCAATACATAGGTACCGGCCATTTCCTTGGCTTATGAAACAGCTGAATCAGATATAATGAAACGTCAACCACGAAATCCGTACAGCGATAAATTAGTCAATTCCAGGTGCCATTTATTTTTCTGTTTATTTATTTCTGTCTTTTTCTGGGTTTGTTATCACTGTGACACACTAAATAATATCGTTTTGGTGTTCACTTGGTTTTTAGTTGCCAACACATAGACAAATTTTGCATTCGATTTTTTTGCATTCTGTTGGTTTTATATTTAACACAATAATCAAATTTGGGTTTGCTGTTTATTTGACATTGTTCCTTATTAATCGGCCACTGGTGAAAAAAAAAAAAAAAAAAAAATAGAATACTGAACCGCACGATTCGCAATTATTTGCAATCCCAGTATTTGTTTACCAGACATTATTTTTAATTCAATTACTAATATCGTTTAATTGATTTCATTAATTAATTTGTGTTTATCTAACATACTAAAAACCATTTAACCAATAATCCAGATATAACGTGTTTCAATCAGTGTTTAAGATTGAGTTTATTTGTCAAGTAAAAATGATTTGACAGTTTTTTGTTTGTTTGTTTCACGAGCACTGTTTTTCAGAGCTTTCCATTCACTCAGTTGATCTTTGATTTTCCAACAAAATTCAATGCAATTATTCTAACTGCAACAATTACACGATGCATAATTCCATGTGCATTCAATCACAAATTAATAAATGTGTGCAAGTATATTATCCACCACAACATTCAAATTTAATGGCTACGTCAGTTGTCATTCGACAGCGAAAATATATGGATTTTTATTTGGACTGTCGTAATTCATCGTCAAAGTAATTCGAAAAAAGGGAAATACAATTTGTTGGGAGATTCTATTGATGTTTAATGGCTATTGATAATGATAATGAGCAAGGAGATTCTAAAGTTAATACAAGAAAATGTTTAGGAAATCTAGATTTTCATTGAGAAAAGGAGGTGATGAGGTTTTATAACTCAATTTATCCGATTTTTTTTATTTTTCGCTATTTCAACGATTCAAAGCGAGAGCGATGTTGACAGACTCTAAGGTTGTCATCATATCCCAGATAAAATCTGCCATTCAAATAAGAATACTGTTTTATGTTAAAATCGCTTTTGATTTGACCCCTGTTTATATACATTATATTCTATTCTATTTGTGTTTCGTTTATCTTTATTGTTTTTGGTTTATGAAAACATAAATGTTCATGTTGCCGTTTGGTTTATTTGTGAATATGGTCTCGTCAGGACATCAATAACAATTACACAATATTTATTTTCGAATCAACCAATAATTATATTATTCATTTTATTCTCATCAATCATCAATCATCATATTCATAAAAAAAATCATAAATCACAGTCAATCAAATATTTGAATGAATGTTTTTTCTTTTTTTTGTAACATTTTAACATAAAAAAACATGCGCGGAGTATTTACAAACGTGTCAGTATCCAGTTTTGAATATTCATACAAAATCGAACACTGCAAAATGCTGCTCGTGAAATTCATAAAAAGGCTCTAGTGTTCTACTTTTTAAATAAGGCCAACAACTTGCATTGTATTCGTTTTACAGGCAATGAAAATAAATGCCATGAATCACTGCAAGCGAACGCGTATTCATTCATTCCAATCCACATGACATTGTTTGCGCTGGACGTGTAGTTTTCCTTAATTCCGCTCCATTGTATTTCATTCGGCGCGCCATCGAAAAAACCGATGATTCCTCGCTTAATGTCCGCAATGCGCCCAGGATGTTTCGATCCAGTTGATTTTGCAATGGCAATCCACTTAACAAGGGAAGAAGCGAATACAAAAGTTGTTCGGATAGTCGTCCAAATTGTTTCTCCTCGGCAATAAAGGTAGTACACAAAGTATTTTTATGACATTTCGAAATTCGTTACAATTTGCGAATCTGCATACTGTATTTTACGCCATTTGGACGACAGCAAAAATGAATACACACACACGTTACGATGTTGATTTGTGATTTTTTATTTTCATTCCGATGATGAATTGAAAATGCGAATAGTTTTTCAAACTTCAATTGCGATCGATACGTCAAACGACGAACAAATGATTTGCAAAGACAATGTAAAACGAACTGATGAAAAAGCGCAAAATCGCGATGAAGATTAAATGAGAGTCAAGAACATAAGCCAAAAATACTGAACAAAAAAGAAAGCAAAAAAGAAAGACAAAACAAACACAAAATCAAAACAGCAAGAGCATTCGTACTAAAATGCAGTCATATGTACTATGCATTTTCAATAAATAGGTTCCAGCCATTTCGTTAGCTTATGAGACAGCTGAATC
Organism: Obolodiplosis robiniae; assembly: GCA_028476595.1. Taxonomy (NCBI): domain Eukaryota; kingdom Metazoa; phylum Arthropoda; class Insecta; order Diptera; family Cecidomyiidae; genus Obolodiplosis; species Obolodiplosis robiniae. The sequence continues at coordinate 25,237,207 of CM052017.1, forward strand.
AGATATTATGAAGCGCCGACCACGGGATCCAGTCAATGACAAGCTGGTCAATCAAAGGTAAACCATTATTTATATGGTATCTCTTCATTGCGTCCAACAAAAAAAATTATTTGCAAATGATAAACTAAAGTCTTTTGCCATGCGTGTTGATTTTGCAAAAAAAAAAAAAAAAATTAAATAAAATTGTCGAAAAACCAATTCTATGCCATAAGAATCAAAAATTATTCTTCATATTTTCAATACTTATCATTTTCACTGTTTGCATACTAAAATTTTTGCCATAATCCAAACAAAATCAACAATTTATTACAAACTTTAAAATATTTTTCCTTTTATTTTTCATACATTGTGCTATTTTTTTTCCCTTTCAATATTCTAACGTTATCATGTCTATCTCATTAAACCTACGTAAATTGAAACTAATTATAATTGTGTGTGTGTCTGTACTTTGTTTATCTTCTTCCATTAAAACGTATTATTGTACCTACCCATTTGCTTATACTCTGTTCGATCGATGTTAAGATTTGATATTATATCTATTTCCTACTGTCTCGTGCAATGAATGCCAATTTACTATCGTCAATTTGTTTTGATTGATTAGCCTACTGTCTCGCTAAAAATGAACAACCATTCACTCTATTGTGTTATGATTTCGTCTTATGTTTATCGGCCTATCTGTCAATAGCAACAGCTCATTGAATCGAATTTGAGCGTTGGCTTTTTGCGGCGCGCATCACACATGCATTGATTCGTGTAGTCTGGACCTTGGCACACTAGCCATAGCATCGGTTGTACCTTCCAATTGCAATGCGAATATTCAACTGATCGCTACTCTCGCCGATGGCATGGCATATATTCCAAATAATAATGCTCCAAAAAAAGAACATTTTGACAAATGCATTGCTCGACCAGCCTTTCTGACTAACAATTCATTATCATTTAATTCTTCTCAAAAACCAAAATCTTTTTCATTCAAGTAGCTCAAAACCAAACAAATCAACGACGATCTCTTCCTAATACACATTAATTGTTAGCTTTCATCTCAAAATATAACATATTTTTGAACACCCCAATTTCGTGCCAACGTTTGCATAATTACGATCCACATATTTGCAGTCGATAAAAATCTACACACACAATTAATTGTGGATTCAAAAAGTCATTTTGAATGTATTTTCTCTCATAGATAATGTAATAAAACTTGCAAGATTTTTCAATTCTTACATCCTGTTCATTTCTTTGTTCTCTTCATTCCAGAAACACATTTATTTCTGTTCACCGTTTCTCTTTTTACACAAAACGTTTTCTCCTCATTCACGAATTTTCTATTTCCAATGCCAATCATATCCAGAAGAACGAAATCAAGAAGCATATGTTTTGTGGTAAAACACCGACGAAATGAGTGAACGTCGCTGTTTTCAACAAGTAGATTGCGTGTACATATTCATTTTAACATTCATTTGGAATCTGTTCTTTTTTCTTTTTGTTTTATTCGTATTCGATTTTGTTGTGTTCATTTTTATTGTCACCCGTGCATTGTTTCAAAAATGAATAACTTCGTGAAAAGCCAAGAATGAAAAAGCAATGAACACACCACAAGCACGTTCCATTTGCACTTTCGAAATTTTGTAGAAAGTGGATGCGACACACCAGCGAAATCTATGTGAACTGTAGTGATTTGATTCATTAAAACCAATCTTCAAATTATTTTTTTCCCTAATGATTCAATTTGAATGAATTCATTGGTGTGTGTATGTGTTTACATGTTAGCATATTTTAATGAGCATGGGTTTAAATAGAAGGCGCTGGCAAGTGCAAATTATCATAACTGTTGGTTATTCATCTTTGATTATTTTAGTCCTTCAGTCAAATAGAATGGGGAATTTTAGAGAAGAAAACACGCGTGAGAAAAAAAAAGAACGGCCAAAATCAGCATCTATTCCATTTTGGGTTGGAACATTCATCTATGTATATCATTCTATTTGTGTTAGGGAACTCATCCATTAATCATTTTCATTCATTTTTCATACGCTTTATAATACTCATTGCCATATAAATTTCGTTGCATTTATAATTTCTACATTATTTTTTATGTCCATTTACTATTTTTCCATTTGTCCTTTTTCATCCATTGATTTTTGATCAAATTATTTTCTTTGTATTCTGATTATATTTACGTACAATTTTTTTCCAAATACTTTTTTATAACAACAACAAAATACTCTACACACACTCTTACTACAGAACACACAATTTACGCTCTAACACTTGAAATAGCAAACAATAATTGCCAGTTAAGCGAAATTGTTCGGACAAATAGAGAGAAAGAGCGAGCGCGCTCACAAATGCGGCGTGCTCGCTAAATCATTATAATATAGCGAATTGCTATTTGCTTTCTTCTTGCATAAAGCTTACAAATATAAACGTTGATCGTTGATGCTAGCGTAACAACAAAAATACACATTTTACTTTCAGGTAGGCTAACTGATATAGTAATTAGAATGCCTCCTAGTTGTATTGATAGGGTGGGTTTTGTTTGTTTTTGTACACGAAATCTTGTGATTTTGTTGGAAGACAGAGAAATTAAGAGGGTAAGCGAAAGAAAAAGTAAGGAAAGAGAGCAAGGAGTTAATATTTGAATAACATTTGACAATTGCCCAAATTGCCAAGATTCGGACAAGAGTTCGAACTCTAAAAGGAACACGTAGTGCTAATTGTCAATGCTCATCCAGTTGATATGAAAACAAACCGAATGAATCACACAGAAAGAGTAAAATAATCGCGAACAATTTCATAAGCTTTTATATTTATATAGTTATAACCAAAACCGAATAATTACTCTAAATGAACAAGTAATTGTACCTTTCTATTTTTCTAACTAAAGAAAAACCAAACAAAAAAAAAATAATCATTCAAAGTAACACATTTTTGCAAATTAAATCCAAGAAATCTGTGAAATAAACCAACCACTTTGACTAACTTGCTATATCAAAGGTGCCGGCAATTTCGCTAGCCTACGAGGCTCCCGAGAGTGACATTATGAAACGGCAACCCAGAGATCCATACCGCGACAACTTGGTCAATCGCAGGTCAGAAGAAAGAATAAACAAAATTAAATGGCCTGATGGTAGTTGTTTTAATATCAACATCAATTGAAAAAATTAATTGAAACTATAGAAAATGGATTTGCAATTTGTGATTGAAAAAAGAAGAGAAGAAAAAAAATGGATGACGATATTTGTGTCACAATGGACAAAAAACCGAAATTTCTTTATCGAAAAAGCGTCATCAAAAAATATAATGGAAAAATTGAACTCTCATCAAGAAAGAAAAAAGAGAATTAAGATCTTACACGAAATCATTTTCTATGGTTGAATATTTGTTTTAATTCACCAATTAGTCCCAAATGATTGTCCTGATTTCGAATTTAATTTCCTTATCAATTTGTTTATTTCTTGATTTTCCCCACAATTCGGTCTGTTCTGAGATCTGCAAAACAATTATTTATTCAAATTCTAATAATCAATATATACGGTTTCGGTATGATTCCATTTTGGTTTTTAAAATTCGGCAATATCAAAAAATGTGTGTTTCCTTTGTTTCTTATTGCGTATGAGATTTGTGTATTTTAGTTTTTCTTTCGAATTCAACAATCTGTTTGACAGCCGCTAATGCGACTGAATAGTATTTTTGCAATCAAAATGAATCTTGTTATTGTGTCACATTTGGATTGGAACACTTCGAATGAATATGTTTGAAATTATTCACCTCAATTTAATTTGCCCGTTAAAAAAAAACGTTCGCAAGATATTTATGAGCTAGACTTTGATCAATGTCTTTTGTATGATGTGAAATCTCTACGATTGAAATTCCATTTTCAATTTCAAATAATTTTGAATACAGAAATCACTTTTCAAATTCTTTTAAATGTATATAAACTTGACGAGTGCTCACTCAATGTTGAGCTCAACTTCTTTTTCAATTCGTTCTCAGAGAGCTTTTACAATTCAAATGGAAGCTTCTTCCCCGTTGAAAAGCCTACAGCTTGAATCCCTTGAGAGCTATTATATTGTCTCACCTAAACAGCAATGAAAATAACAGAAATTAATCAAAGTTGCTCACAAATATTGACAAAATAATCGAATTCGATTGCAATCGAAGAAAGAAAAAAAGCATTTATTAGGTCCCTTATTTTCCAATTGGCAATTCACCTTAAAACTATTCATGTGAATCGTTTTATTTATACAAATTGATTTTAACAAAAATTCTTGATTTTTAACCATATTGTTTAAGTTTTGGTTTCCCTTGTTTCTGGCTTAATCAATTCATAAAAACAGTTCCATTTATTGGGCGGACTAGCAGAAATACATACAAAAATATACGTGTGCCGTTCCCATGATATGATCGCAGCAAACTATATTCAAAATAATACAAAATAAACATTAATCGACATATAAACAGTAAAGTACAGTAATTCTCGCATATTTAACTCTTAGATATTTTTCATTGTATAAAGAAAACGCTTATGTTGATATATTCTTCATAATATATAAACCGCCCCCCTCAGACACCAACCAATTTCCATATTATTCGAATAATTCACCGCAAACCAAACCAAACAGAAATGTTTGAATAACATGCCAAAAATTCTCCTGCAATTTCAAAAACCAAACCCAACACCGAAATCGAAAACATTTGTGGCTTTTAGAGCAGCGGGAGGGCGCATCACGCAGGCGAATGGAAGAAAAAGCAATCCATGCAATTCGTAGCACTCGATTACACTGACCAACAAATATTTTCACCCATATTGTTCTTATTCCTAGTACATTTGTTTATCTCCAACAACCAGAATTCTTTGATCATATATATTCTTCTTTCCAAATACTTTCTCAATTATTGTGCTCTTGCCGAGCGTGTTTTTTGAAAATAGCAACAAACAATCCACTAATTCTTTTAATCACATAGAGCCTCTTGTATAGAAATCTATTTCTGCTAGTCCATCTTTATATAATCTATTTTTAGCCCATGTTTTATGTGCAAACATAAAAATACAAACAATATAGATGTGTTCTAAATGTTACTCTTACTCCATAGCCAACTATATACAATATTTTCTTCTCCTTAATCAAAAAATAGAAAAAAAATTTTGGTTGTTGTTTAGTTCCAAATAGAGAAATTTTGGTTGACTCGTTGAAACTAGAAAAAGACATGATAACAACGTATGCCATAGAATAGATCCGTAGATAGACGTTGAGTTGGATTTTTTTTAGCGGAATATGTGGTTAGCAACACTACAAAATTCATACCACTTTGATTGATGATATATTAAATATATTCAAGGATCTGCTTTCACCAACTACTTTTTTTTCTGTCCGAATAAAAAAAACGTAATTTATGCTTGTTGGATAGATAGGCTTATCGAGAGACATTTACTTGAGATTTCATCGCATGTTCAAGTAAAAAATGGTTGGATAATGTCGTAGATGTATCGTTTGTTATTGTTGTTGTTGTTAATGTTGTCTTTGTGTGTCTGTTTGTGTCTATCCTTTTCAATGTGATCTCATTTCATTCCGAAATATTGTTTATTTCGTTTGATTCGTTCGCTTGCTCGAACAACATACAGAGCGAGAGCGAGAAAACGAGAGAAAAAAAGCACATGCACACACAACAATCATCTACCCCGAACATTGTATTCAATAAATGAAAGTTGATGTGTCAGAACGCGCACAAACACCCACGCACACACAACAAAACTCAGCTCAGCTCTAACCAAATATTTGCGCTGACAAATTTGATTTCAGTTTGAAAACGATCTTATTTATTATTTGAACCGATTGTGTGTGAGAAATCGGGATTCATTTTCGGTTTCGCAATATGTATTTTGTTGTCTAAAAGTTGTGGACCGCGTTGAAAATGCTCCTCAAATGGCGATTGAGGAATTAAAAGGCAAACGGTTGATGATACTGTTTTCATTGTTTTTTATTTCCCTATTTTATTGAGCCGGTACTAATTGCGCCGAACATTATCTCTGAAAACGAGACTTTTTGTTTTCGAATTTTTTGAAAGTAAAACGAATGAAATGTGAGTATATATTATTGAATGACACAGTCGAATATGTGTGCTTTGTCGATTGAATATATAGCATCAGTGTTTAACTGCGCATTGCATTACGCTTTCTGCAACAACCCAAAAATGCATGCAAACTCCACGATAATTCACTTACACACGCTTCTTTTACTAGTTACCAATATTACACATAAATGCATGGTTTTGACAACAAACTAATCAATTATTTATATTGTACAAATAATTTAACTCCAAAACTCAATATATATTTTAATTTTTATATAAGATTTTTTCTGTTTAATCTGGTTTGTTTTCTTTTTTAACTTTAATTAAAACTATACATAGATTTCCTTTTTAATAGAAAACATTGTTGATGTATTTAAGTGCTACATTTAACGCAAGATTGTTTTCTTTTGTAATTTTTTTCCATTTTGGTTTCGCTCGTGCTAAATATTTATTGTGCAGATTGATTTCGATGGCCTACGGACAAATCGGCATGATTCAAGCAGCTGCTGGATTCTTCGTGTACTTTGTCATTATGGCTGAAAATGGTTTCTTGCCCGGCAAATTGTTTGGCATCCGAGAATCATGGGACTCCAAAGCTGTCAACGATTTGGCCGACTCATATGGACAAGAATGGGTAATTTGAACAACACACACATATATGCCCCATTGTTCTCGCAATGTTCGCCATTTGACTGCCAATTCGATATATGGAAATTTGATCTGAGTCGAAAGAGCAAACGAACGCTAGAGCTCAAGTGCATCGAATGAAGTATTTTTTATGTAATGATCATTCAAATGTGATATTTGTGTTTGCTTTTAGACCTACCGAGACCGAAAAACGCTTGAATTTACTTGCCACACCGCCTTCTTCGTGTCAATCGTGGTCGTCCAATGGGCTGATTTGATCATTTGCAAAACACGACGAAACTCAATCGTTCACCAAGGCATGCGAAACTGGGCATTGAACTTCGGATTAGTATTCGAAACAGCATTGGCTGCATTCCTGTCGTATTGTCCGGGTATGGATAAAGGTCTTCGAATGTACCCGCTCAAGTAAGTATTCTGTCCCGCTACCGCTGCTTTCATGAAAAAAAAAAGCAAAATTCCAAATATTAATTCTTACATCTTCTTTTTTTGTATGTTAATTTTGCAGATTTGTCTGGTGGCTCCCGGCTATACCATTCATGTTATCCATTTTCATTTATGACGAAATTCGTCGTTTTTACATTCGTCGCAAGCCAGGCGGTTGGTTAGAACAAGAAACATACTATTAAACATTTGAGTTAAGTGAAAAGAAACACACACAAACACAACAAAAAATAAACAAAATTCAAAAAAAAATTAAAAATAAAATCAATGAATTATTACATAATACAATTCAGAGACAAAGTGTTCGCAGCAAGTAAAAAAACAAAAAACTAGTATCATGCAAGAAGACAGGAGATGATCATTTTCATGAATTGAAAGCCACATAGTGTTATTTTTTTCGAAAACATTCGCAGAATGACAAAGTAATACAACAACAACATCAAAAAGATATCTAAGTACACCGACAATGATGCTAACTCTCACGACAAAATCCAAGTTGTACTTTTATTTGATTGGATACAAAAAAAAATGACACTAAGAAAAAAAAATGAGTAAAAACATATGTAATACGTTTGTATTTTCACTTATTTTCGGATTTTATATTTGTTTTTTAAAAACACAAACACATGTAACTGTTCTTCACCAAGTTTAAGAGATAATGAAAAATGAGGTTGTTCTCATTGCTTTAATTTATAGACTCTCAAAATAATTTATATAAATATTATATATCTAAACGAAACAACAAAGATAACTGATGATAAAAAGAGAACAGCGTGCAGCAAATACTGATTGTCAAATTGCAAGTTGAATGCAGGATGCGATGGTGAACCATGTCATAGTCTAGCGAGCCACATTAAATCATTGGATGATTAAAAAAATCGTTGAATTACCAACATAAAAAACTTATAGTATAGATTGTCTGTTTGTATTCTCCAAAGTATCCCCGTTGTATTATGTTGTAAATTTGGAAGAAAATTCTAGAAGTCAAATAAATTTATGATAATTCGTTGACTATTTAATAAATCAATTCAAATGATTAAGATTAAATGAAATGAATAACAACAAAAAGAAACAAAAAATAAACAAACAAATGAAGAAATCTGCTAAAAATGAGAGTAAGCGAAAGCGAGAGTAATTTAAAAACCAACGATCAAAAAAAAAATGCTATAAAGTAATTTTAACCAAAAGTGTATTCATTCTTCTAGCTTTGAGAAAAATGTTAGTTCCCACAATGCGATGCTTTGCTTTGATTCAGCACTAATTCGTTGCACGTCCCATAGTTTTTGGTACTTACATGATTTCGACTAATCATTTGCACGATATCTCGAAGTCGATGTGTTTGACACAGTCATTTTAATCAATCGATTCCGATTCCAAATCCAAATACAATCCGAAATTTCAGTCGCAGATTTGTCTTGACATTTCCCTGAAATTGATGTGCGAATTGAATCAGTTTTGTCAGCGACAATGCCGCGCTGGTTCGATTAGTGTGCGAGCGCAAACACGCCGCCCGTCCACTCGTGCATGCGGCAGCCGTTTCTGTGAAAGGTAACATTTTCGGTAACTAGATGGACGAACACGAATTTTTTATTGATTTCAAATAAAAAACAAACACAAAGAATAGTTCAAAGAAAATGTACGTAATAATATCTCGTACGCAAGTAAAATCATTGTTTCCCATTCAAAATGCTCGTCAATGAACACTGAGCCGAAAACAAAATGCGTTAATGGTCATAATTTTTCATTTACTCATTTATCACACACGTACTTGATGAATATGTAATATTTGCACTGACTCACAACATTCCCTCTTCAGTTCAATCTTCAGTCCATTTGTTTCATTCGCAACGCACAGAAAAAGAAAATGAAAACTAGTGTTTTTCCCTGTCTCTCTGTGCATTTCGAAAACACACATGCAAACATACAAATTCGATGCAAAACGCCCGAATCTAGTTTTTAAATGAGAGACAAAACGAGACAAAAAATTCAAAATATTGTGTATGTTTGTGTGTGTGTGTGTGTGTGAGAGAGAGAGAGAGAAGGAATATAGACACTTCTATCGTTGTTTGATTCATGAGCATATTCAAAACGTCCGTAATTTAAGCCAGTTTCTACATTTCACTGCAATGAAATACATTTTGAGTCAATCTTTTTTCCTAAACAAACAAAAACAACTTTTGAAAACATATAAAAAATGACGCAAACAATCCAAAGGCTTTCTTAAATGTACGCTTGTTTTTAGATGACGGCTTATGTGTAATCGTACATTAATTTCCCTTCATTTCGTTGTTGTCAGCATTCGTTCCGACATTTTTGGTTTAAATTACCAAACTAAAATATTATAAAAACCAACAATAAACATTAACACTCTAAAAGAAAAATAAGAAAACAAACAAATAATGTCAATAAAAATGAAAAACAAATGGGCAAAACAGATGAAATGACATCATGAATCGAGAAGCTTTGACACCAGACGATCTCTCAAATCACGCCGCTCGGGTGAAATTTGTTGTTGATGTTCGTCTGTTTCATGTCTTCAATAAACTTAAGCGAATTAAAATCGTGAGTAATAATTTAAATAAAAAAAAAAGTAAAATTAATGAATCAGCATAAACGAAAAATTTAAACCAGACAAATTTAATTACATTGAACTTTTTCGAAAATAAGTGAAATAAAAAAAAAGGAAAATTAAATAAAGTAAACTTTTAAAAATGGCATTCGATCTCTTGTAAAATGGCGCAGTGATCGAATCAGCCGGCTATTTTCGATGCTATTCGAATGGATGAATGCATCGAAATGGTCGTTAATGATTCGTATCCGGTGTGCGACATACACATAGGTCTGTTCAATTGAATTTGAACAGTCGACATGATTTATGTATGCGTTCGCACTAATAATCCAAGCCCAAAATCGCTAGCACACATTTCACAAGAGTTTAAAACAATTATTCAATAAACGAGAGGCTCATGAACAATTGTAATGCATAATGAGAATAGCATGTGGAAAAAACAGTTTAAAAAATTCATTTAAAAAAATGCAAAGCGTCTTTACTGCCTGATTATTGATTTCCCTAAAAATAGAAAAGAATAATTAAGGAACAAAAAAATAAAAAAAAAAAAAACGAGGAAGATAGAATACACACACATTTTTTAATTTTCAAAAAAAAAAATGATTAAATTTATAGAAACAAGCAACAAGAAACAAGGAATGGAAATAAAACAATAAATTGTTCTGTAAACTGTAAATCATAAGAAATATGTTACAAATACGATTGCCTCTTTAAAGTTTAAGCTATTTAAATTGAAAAGAAGTTGCAGTAAACCAAAACCAGGAAATAATTATGTAAAACGTATTTTAATAGCTTCAACAAAATGAAATAAAATAAAAAAACGAAAAATGATACTGACGCTGACACTGAAATGGTAAACCCACTGAACAACTAAACACGCAAACCGATAAATGAGTAAAACACACTAAGATGAAAGATGGAAAACTACAACAACAACAAAAACACAACAGAAACTCAAAAAACCAACAAAAAAGGGAAAAATAGTCATTCACAGAAAAAAATGTTGACCGAAAATGGATTTTAAATTTAAAATATTTAGAGGACAACAAGAAATACAAGTAATTACAATAATATATTCTATTAGTAATAAACAAAATTAGCATCACCATTCATTTGAAATATGATCAGCGTACTTTACTAGGCGCTATAAAGTAGTTCTCTATTAAACCAAAACAAAAATAAATAAACAAATAAACGTAAATTGGCTGACTGTTTATTATTCCAAAGGGGTTTTATTGACTGACTTTCGTTCGTATTTTTTTTCTAATTTCTATGACCTATTTAGAAAATTTGCAGGCCAATAGAAGAAAATTGCAATATCCTTAAACGATCGAGCATTGTTATGGCACGCTTATCGTAAGCAGCATTACCGCTTCCGTCCAACCAGATCTTATTGGTAAACAAATCCTCAGCAGGCTTGGCTCATCACTTTCATTAAATCTGACGTGCCATACAATTCTAAAAATGAATTAAAACTCGTGGACTCACTACAATATGCGCACATGCGTATTATTCGTCGAAAATAGATGAATGCCTATGACACCTTTTGATTTTCAAGTGTTGTTTTTTCTGCTGTTTCTACTCTTCGCACTCTTTTTGATTTCCGATGCACTGTCTAAGCCGTTACTTATAATAGACATTGAAATGTTTCATTCGAGTCGCCGCTCTGTGCGACATACTTGTGCCCAGAACATTGTTACTTGTGTTGTTTTATGCATACTGCCGCTCTATGTTTCTCATACACCATCTCTCTATCTCGTCTGCTGCATGTTTCAATTTCGAAATTAAAAATAGATCTCAATTCGCCTAATCGAAAAGAAATGATATGCATATTGAGAGTGAGAGAAAAAGAGCGCCTCTTTGCTTTTGAAATGAGTCGCGTTTTCACACAGTGCTCTAGGTTTTTTGGCACCCAATGGTGCCTCGTTCGAGTGATCTAGGATGAGTATAATTTTAGTTTGTGTCACATTCAGTTCGATTTAAGGAAGTGAACAACGAGCTGGAAACAGTGTTTTTTCGCTGTGCATTTTGTTTATCCGAACTGAATGGAATGTATTTCGCCAATCTGATGTTTAATTTCCGTGATCTATCGATAGCTGCTATTGCATCAAACTAGAAAACATACGTTACCTTTGAGTGAATCCTATTCTTGATCTGGCATTTGCCATTTGATTGGTGTGAAAAGTGTTGCTCGATGTGCCGCATTGCACCACCGGTCGCTCCGAATCAGACTTCGAATTAAATGTGTGAAACACAACATTTTGTGCCAAGTTAAAAATATATAGAGTCAATAAAAGTGAAAACCGAGTCCAAAAACAATGAAAAATGATGCTACTCGACCACGCTGATCCGAACAAAATTTATTGTGCCATTTGTTGCATTTGCAATGAAAATCCAAACTAAATTTCAAAAACATTCATGATCGAAGCAAAGATCAAAGACAAAGCACTCATTCAAACACACACACACACACACACACACACTGAGACACATTTTATTGAACAAAACAGCGTTGAAACAAAATGAAAAAAATCTGAATCAATCACTAAAAATAGTGTCCGAAACGCCAGTTGAGAGACGGAAAATTAATTAAAATGAATGTGGCGAATTTCATTTTGATGCTGTTTTTGTTCGCTCCCTTTGGCATAGCAACAGACTTGGAAGGCACAACGGATATTGTAGATGCGATTACGACGGCAGATACAGCAACTTCTTCAGGCACGGAATTTTACAATGATAAAACCGATGATTATGTGTTAAACATTAGCACGACGGATGTGTATGAGGAAGGTTCCCCTGTTTCAGATGACTCGAGCACAATGACAACGGCAAATGCCGACGATGCAACTACCAATGAAATAATTACTGAATTAATAATTCCCAAAGAAATCAATCAAGCGAATGCGAGTGATTGGCCAAAATGCAAGAATGGACTTTTATTTTCTGCATGGCGACCACTCGATAATATCACATTTGGCGATCGATTCGCTCGTGGGTTAGTCTATTTTTTGATATTGTGCTATTTATTTCTTGGCGTATCGATCGTTTCGGATAAATTCATGGCTGCTATTGAGAAAATAACGGCAATCGAAAAAGAGGTCATTGTGAAGCGGCCGGACGGAGGTAGGCAAAAAGTTGTGGTTCGCGTTTGGAATGAAACAGTCGCAAATCTAACGCTAATGTCGTTGGGAACATCATTACCCGAAATTTTACTCTCAATCATTGAAATATTTTCGAATAATTTCAAAGCGGGCTACTTGGGTCCCAGCACAATTGTGGGTTCGGCTGCGTACAATATGTTCGCCATAATGGCCATATGCATCGTTGTCATACCGAATGATGAAGTGCGACGAATCAAGCACTTGAGAGTATTCTTGTTGACAGCCGGTTGGTCAATTATTGCTTATGTGTGGCTATATTTAATTCTCGCCGTAATTAGTGTGAATCGCATTGAAATTTGGGAAGGCCTTATCACATTTTTGTTTTTCCCGTTGATCGTGTACATGGCGTACATGGTCGATCGCAAGCTCCTCGGATACAAATATCTGAGCAAATCATTTCGCATCAGCCCAAGGGGTGTTATGGTTGCAATGGAATCGGCCAGTTCCGAAGAAATACCGAAGTCACGATCGGATTCAGTGGTGCTTGACAATGGCACCGAATTGCTTGCTGATGAATACAAAGATATCGAGCAAATTCGACGAGAATACATTACAATTTTGCAAGAGGTGAAACAAAAGTATCCACAATATGGCCGAGCGACGCACGAAATGATAGCTCAAGAGAAACTTATGAAAACTGGCCCAAAATCACATGCATACTATCGCATACAGGCTACGCGAAAAATACATGGCGGTGGCGATGTCATTCGCAAAATTGCGGAAAAAGCAACGAACGAGGTCAAGGCTGATGGCCTCACCCAAGTTGAAGTGATCGCTAACGATAACAATGATAATTATGACGAAGATACAACTCCAAAAATTTGCTTCATGCCAAATCATTACACGGTTATGGAGAATTGTGGAAGTGTTGACATTCGCATCGTGCGGCGTGGCAATTTTTCCGATCATGTATCGGTTGACTATCAAACTCAAGATGGGTCAGCGGAAGCGGGTCTCGATTACGTTGCCCAAAACGGCACGATAACTTTTACGCCAGGCATTAGCGAGCGATTTATCAAAATTGACATAATTGATGATGATATCTTTGAAGAGGATGAATCATTCTACATTCAATTGAGCAATCCGACGAACGGCGCTGTACTTGGAACAAATAGTCTCGCCACCATAACAATATTGGACGATGACCATTCGGGGTTCTTTTCATTTGCCGACAGTCGACATGAATTAATTGAAACGATCGGTGTTTATGGATTGAAAGTGGTGCGCGCAAGCGGAGCTCGAGGCGTTGTTGCCATACCGTATTGGACAGAGGATGCTAGTGGCAAGGGCGGAAAAGATTATGAAACACAATCAAGTCAACTTCTCTTTCAAAATAATGAAACCGAGTAAGTAATGTTATTACTATTTGAATTAATTGGATGAAAGTGTATTGCGCTCTGTTTCGTAATTTTATGCCCATTTCACTTCCAAACTAAAAAAATTTCATTTGCCTATCGAGAGACTCAGAGAGAGAGAGAGAGAGAGAGAGAGAAAAATCAGAACATACTCACAAAGTATCTAAGAGTAAATAAAACATATGATTGAGTGAGAATGAAAATGCGTCATTTTATTTCATTTCATAACATTTGAACATAATTGTTTTAAAAGTGCTACATATACTTAATCGCGATTTGTGCGTTTCTGTTGAGAAGTAAGTGATTTTGTTTATTTGAAAATGTGCTACAACATTGCTGAAGACACATTTCACTTATTTTTCATTATTTACGCTTAACGCACGAATCGCGATGAAATGAAATAAAATGACCCGTTTCCATTGCCAGCCATTCATATACACAAGAAATATCGCAGCTTGAAGGCAATAGACAGTCTGAGAGCGGTGAGTTGGAAAAACTTGAAGCTAAAAATCGATTTGCTCGTATATCCCGGAAAAATACTGTATAAATCGTAACGATATTGCAAATGAAAATATTGAAAGAAAACAAGCAAGAAAAAGAAAATTGAATATATCAAGTTTTTCGTGCTTCCATCAATTGTATATCAAACATCGCGTAGTGCCCGTGCGTGTGGCGTGCTTGGATAACATAAGCTTAAAAGCTCACCGTATTTTTTTTCGTCTTCTTTGCAATAAAAAAAAACGTTGAATATTTAATGCGTTCGACAGTTTGATTCGGCGTTGAGTCAAAAAATGATGATGGCGAAAAAAAAGCGATAACGTTCGAAATGGCTCGGTATTTTCACGAGAGTACATACATAACACACTGCCGCAGCTGTTGAGGTGGCAAGTCGTCGAGTAGAAATGAGAGAAACAAATGACTTTCAATAGAAAGCACAAACAGTTGTGGAAAATGAAAGCATATATACATACACGAAGGCCGATTCGCACAACAACGGTGAAATAATACCGAATCTATATTCTCTCTATTCATATATCACAAAAGAGATTTATGTTCATGCGGTGTCATCTTGATTCATCATTGATATGCGATACGTGATATAAATTGACTATTCTCGATATGTTGAAACGATGTTCCGAATCGTGATTCTCATTACATCCAAATTACATAATTAATGTTTCGCATTGTTAGAATATGCGGATTTCAACAAATTGATTGTACGGAATGGAATGTATTGTAAATTCTAAAGTGTATATGTCGTTGTCACACCTTGGGCTCTATGATTTATGACTTATGGCATAATTGTGTGAGTTTTCATAGAATCAAGATCAATGCATATGTTTCGCATTGTCAATTGTGAAAACTAGGTACATACTTATATCTTATGCATGCCGTGTGTCATGTGTGTGACTGTGCATGTGCTGTGCGTTCGTCAACATGCCATTGCGATGTTTACATAGAGAAAAATTGATACGCTTCACGATCCCTATACATTATGTATGTGGTTGGTTAAAGTTTTTAATTTAATCTGTTCAATTAAATCAGATAATGCATTATTACTCTATCTAAAAACATTATCAGGATATAAGCACTCGTTAGAATGGGTGTGTGTGGAAAAACGACAACCAAAAAGTGACACAAACGGGCAAAGCGCAAGGGCAAAACACAAGCTTATTTGGCCACGATAACACATTTTTGTTGAAAAACAGCAAGAGAAAAGTGAAAACAAACGACAAATACGAAAACCGAAGGAAGGGGAGAAGAAAAGAAAAATGGGATATATGCTAGCAGCCAAGATTCTGATTGACACATGTCTTATTTTAATGTCAGCCTTAAATCGCCGTTTCACATGATTGTGTGCGGATACACACGATTGTGTGTACATGGGAAAATTGGCAAAAAAAACTTTCCTATAACGATTCGCCGAAGCTCCCTTGTTATGCGAATGAATGACAATGTAAATTCCAAGAAAGATGCCTGCTTTTTTAAAGGACTCCCGGGCTTTGTTGTGCTGTGAACTATAATTGAATCTTGAAGCATTAGAAAGAACGAAATTACAAAGAGAAACAGGCATGCAGGCAGCGAGCAACCATGATGTTTCGCTTTTTTCTGCAACACAATTGTTTTGTGAGTCACAGAGTTTTTCATTTTCAGGAATTTATATTTTATATTAAACGTATTCAAAATGCGGAAGCGAAATCGAACGAGGAATCCATCTCTCCTGTTGTGTGTGTGTGTGTGTGTGTGTGTGTGTGTGTGTGTGTGTGTGTGATGTGTTGCTGTATTTTTCAAAGGAATAAAGTTGGTTCATTAATCATTTCGCTGCTGCGCTACACCAATAAAATTCGAACGGTGGCTTGGTTTGCGGCCTCTTTTTGTAAAGCTCATGCAGATATCTTCTCACTGTTTCTCGATGATTCGATACAATAATCCAATATCGCCCAAAAACATACATATTCAACATTTCAAATGGAAAATAGGCAATATCTACAAAAACAAACAATTTTCAGCAAATACGCCCCATGAAGAGAAGAATTGCAGCATTTTCCGAAATGCTTAATTGTACTGAATGCGCGAAACTTCGGGTTTGAAATGTCAAACGAAATAAACGTTCATAAACCACC
Source organism: Obolodiplosis robiniae (assembly GCA_028476595.1). Lineage (NCBI taxonomy): Eukaryota > Metazoa > Arthropoda > Insecta > Diptera > Cecidomyiidae > Obolodiplosis > Obolodiplosis robiniae. The sequence goes on from CM052017.1 coordinate 25,254,077, forward strand.
TTATTGTGGAAATGGCATTTAAAAACCGCAATCAAATACTGTTTTTATTGGATCCAATTGACTAGGAAGACACACACACACACAGAGAGAGAGAGAGAGAGAGAGAGAGAGAGAGCGCACAAAATTGCGTGTGTGCTGAAATAGAAAAAATTGAAATAGCGAATAAGGAATAGATATACATAGAGATGTATGAAAATTCATTTGGAAAATTGCCTCGGTGCCAACTAGCATCCTGAAATTTCAACATAAATTCATTGTGTGCGTCTTTTCTTTTTGAAGCTGTGCATTTTTCTACATCAAGTATGTGTACACACGGTTGGCCACTGGAGCAGAGTACGAGCGCTGGTCGCACACATACGCACATTGAAATGTCGAAATGTTGAAATGTGGTGTGTGCGAGTTTCGAGTGCCATATACGCACAAATACATTGGTGTCATGCCAATATCTGCGTACATGTTCCATTTTCCGCATCTGCGCATATTCTTCGATTTCTAGATGCTTTGTTGGAAATTGTTAATTTTTGTATGTCATACAGACACACCATCAAACCGACTCGCACTCACTCACTCTCGCACACACTTGTCTCACTCACATCCAAAGAGTCAACTACTCGATCGACGAGTAAATTACGTTTAAACCGAACCAAAAGGCACAATGTTCTTGGATTCGTCGTGTAAATGCTTGTTGGTCGTTGGCGCTGCTGTTTTTTTTCTCTTCTTTCGCGTTGTTCAATTTCCCGTCGACACATGAGTGAAGTTCCCTTACGATAGAGAAGTGAATCCGCTCGTCGCTTTAGATACGTACCGTATCGTATCGGTGTGTATGGTGCAGATGATTTGTGTAAAAGCTTAGTTGAAGAGCAATAGCAATGCAAACAGAAGCGCACGAAAAATCCAACTGCTGAAATTGTCGAGTGCAATGTTTACTATATCTATCTCTTTTCGTCAGTTTCTATCCAAGACTTCACTTGGCTTCGTTCGCAAAATTCTTCTACATTTCTCTCTCTGTGTACACTTTTTTTCGTTCGCTCTTTCGTAAGAAAGGGATTTCTCATTGCAAATTATTCACTTTTCGTTTAGTTTTCTAACATGCACGTTATCATTCAGTCCGAAGCATATTCATTCGAAAATTTACTCCTCACTGTCTGTTTCTGTTGACACATCTTTACGCGACGAGATAAATTATTGATCATGTGAATTCCTAAAATACAAGAATAAAACAGCGAACAGCAGCAACATTAACAACATCAACAACAAAATATAAAATACAAAGTGTGGTGCATAAAGTGCGCAAGAAAGAAGGAAGCAAAGTTCATTCTCGCTTTATTCTTGATGTCGAGCATTTATTCTGCATTGCTTTTTGTTGGAGAAGGAAGCACAATCACGACTGATAAACACGACAACAACTGATTAACACTTTCAACAGAAAATTTCTGCAACGCTTTATCATCTACGAGTTATACTATTTTCACAACTCTTTTTATCCTTGCTCACCATCATCATCACCATCGTTCTTCGCATAGAACTTTTTCAAATGATGTTTGGACTGTTGTACAGATCTCGCTCTCACTCTCTACGAAACGGTTGATATTTTCTTCTGGTGTGTGAAAACACGGATGAATTTGATAAAACAAGGCCTTTGCAAGATTTAACTAACTAATTGTAACTATATGCATACATGAATTGTGTTTGTAAATTTGAACGAGTGTGATTAAAAAAGGTTCAACACTTTTTGAAATTATATGCAATATATATTGATTCGTCACCGAATCTTTACCAATTAAACAATGAAAAAAATAACTTAAAAAGAAGATCAAAACCGATAAACCAAGCAAGAAGAAACCAGTTTTTATACTTCGTTGATTTTTTTTGGACTTTTCAACCATAATTCGCGAATTGAGTTTTTAAAAATCGGGATTTTGGCCTAAAGTGATTTTTATTTAGTGTTTTACTGCAAATAAAGTGATCAGTGTCAAACATCATAACACTATGAGGAACGTTTGCCATTTAGAAGTTATACACAAACATTCTCTATACATATAAATGTATCTATCATTAGCAACACGAAGGACAATGCAACTCATGTTGACACAATAAAAAAGCTGTTAATAGAGTAGCAATAATTAAGATTAAGTGAAAATGAATAGAATCAAAATGTTCTATTCGTTCAATTGATAGAATTGAAAGTAAATCAAAGCCACTAAATTAAGCAGAAGAAAAGGAAGAAGGAGAAAAAGAAGTAAAAAACGCATCGAAACGAACCTCCGTCTAAAATGTCAAAACATCAATTGTTTTGGTAATTGTTCCTGCATATATACTTACTAGTTTACAGGCCGTGACAGATTATAACACAATATAGTGGACTCAATCAAATATGTTAAATGAAAAGAAATTTATCTAGAAGAAAATCTATATACATTCAATCGATGTCATATCAAAAGTACCGAGCTGAAATCAAATAACGAATTAACATAATAAATCCATAAATAATGACAATTTGCATTCGAAAATCTGCTTGATAAACAGAAAAAGAACATTTATACACTCAATGAATATAAACAAACTAATATACAATAATTGACAAGCACACACACACACACACACAGACACACACACACACACACACGCATCTGTATACAACGAGCAGTTAATAAACACTTCCTTCCAAAATTGCAAACGAATAACAAAAAAATTTGCCAAAATTCGTTCTAAATTATGTTTATGCAACAAATCATCCAGACATCGCTATGCCACGCAATCAATGAATGTTCAAAGTCGTACCCATGACTCAACCACATACAAGAACAACATTAGATACAATCGACAAAAAGACGAACATTTTGTGTAAACATGGTGAAATCAAATACAACTATCCGTTGTGATTAGTGATTAAAAACGTTCTTATTGATGTATAAATGTATTATTTACTCTGCAAATCAGATCACTTGAGACGAATAAGGGGTATTTATTGACGAGAGATAACAGTTTAACGAATTTCTTTGATAGCAACGTATATATATATATATATATATATTAATAGGGTGTAAAGATAATACGGTTTTGTTTGTTGCGTGCTCGTTTTTTTGTTGGATGTCATTTACGGGCGGCTTATAGACGAAGACAACCACATTTAAAACAAACCAACATGTATTCGGTTCGGTGGCTGCAAGCGAATATTGCTACAATCTTATTGTTGGTATACGCAACTAATTCGTCTGTTGATGGACTCGATGTCAAAGTGTTCGATAACAAAACGATAGCTGCAGATAGCCCAATTGCCGATAAATATACCGATGCTGGGCCAAGTTGTCAAGATGGTTTACTGTTATCAGTTTGGATGCCGCAAGACAATCTACGTTTTGAAGATCGCGTATTTCGCGGAACGGTGTACTTTTTGATTCTGGTGTACCTGTTCATTGGCGTTTCAATTGTGTCGGATCGATTTATGGCTGCCATTGAAGTAATCACTTCAAAAGAGAAAGAAGTGAAAGTTCGCAAACTAAATGGAGAGATGCAAATTGTAGTTGTTCGTGTTTGGAATGAAACAGTGGCCAATTTGACGCTGATGGCGCTCGGTTCTTCGGCACCTGAGATTTTACTCTCTATCATTGAGATTGTCGGAAAGAATTTTAGCGCCGGCGATTTGGGCCCATCGACCATTGTGGGATCGGCCGCATATAATTTATTCGTTATAATCGCCATCTGTGTGCTTGTCATTCCGAATGATGAGGTCCGGAAGATTAAGCATTTGCGCGTGTTTTTTGTGACAGCAATTTGGTCGGTGTTTGCCTATATTTGGTTGTATTTGATATTGGAGGTCATTACGCCAGGAGTCGTAGATGTTTGGGAAAGCTTGTTAACGTTCATGTTTTTCCCATTGACTGTTCTAACGGCCTACATAGCCGACAGACGATTACTGATTTATAAATATATTGGAAAGGAATATCGAGTGAATAAGCATGGCGTTATGATACAAACAGAAACGGATTTAGCATTGGAAATGAACGGCCGTGAAGATAACATCAAATCCTTTACGGATGGGGCCGTTTGCTCTGAAGAGGTTCGAGATTTCGAAGAGGCACGACGCGAGTACATAACAACGTTGAAAAATTTGCGACGCAAATATCCTCAAAGTGATTTAGAGAGTTTAGAGATAATGGCACAGGAGCAGCTCATGAACAAAGGGCCAAAATCTCGTGCATTTTATCGCATCCAAGCGACCCGGAAAATGATGGGCAGCGGCAATATTATGCGGAAAATTTCGGAACGAGCACAGAGTGATTTGAGCGAAGTGAAAGCCGAACTACAAAAGGTTGATGTTGATGTCGACGAAGACGTTCGTATAAAGGTATATTTCGAGCCTGGCCATTACACGGTAATGGAAAACTGCGGTGAATTCGAGCTGAGAGTGGTTAGAGATGGAGATTTGTCGCGCGAATTCACGGTCGACTATGAAACCGAAGATGGTTCGGCCGAAGCAGGTAGCGATTATGTCGGGAAAAAAGGGACGCTCATATTCCCACCTGGTGTCGATGAGCAACGATTTCGCATTGAAGTTATTGACGATGATGTGTTCGAGCAAGATGAACACTTTTATGTGAAACTCACGAATACTAGCTCGAGCGATGTAATTTTGGGAAATCCCAGTGTCGCAACTGTTATGATCTTGGACGACGATCACGGCGGCATTTTTGCATTCACAGCCAAAGACCATGAGCTCTGCGAATCGGTTGGCGTTTATGAGTTGAAAGTGCAACGTTACAGTGGTGCAAGAGGCAAAGTTTTACTCCCATTTTGGACGGAAGATGGTACAGCTAAGGCAGGGAAGGATTACGAAATGATTCAAAGCGAAATTGAATTTGATAACAATGAATGCGAGTAAGTTTTGAATAAAAGGAATTCTCTCTCAATTATTTGTTTTGACATGGAAACAGTGATGATTTCCACAAATCTGTAGGTCTATCACGTCTTTACACACAATGCTGACGATTATATATACCAGGTGCTTGCGTATGAAACCGCTGTTGACATCTAGTGGTCAATAGCTGGTACTGTGTGATCTGTCAAACCATGTTGTTCATGCTTATTAGTAAATATGACATCTTTCAACAATACTCTATACACAATATTTTGAGGAAGTTTGAAGACACTGCATTGCAGGCATTGCTGGATGAGGACGATGCTCAGACGCAACCACAACTCGCAGAACAATTGAATGTGGGCCCAGCAACTATTTCCATCCAAATGGACAATACTTTGAATAAAATATGTTTTGCCATCAAACTGAAATAAACGTGTTTTTGTAGCAAAAAAAAGGTTTCATATGCAAGCACCTGGTAATCTGTGGTTGGCCATTCAAAAGAAAACTTTTCTGACGCTTGTTCTCTCGCTCCAGTTCAATCGCGTGAAACAAATGCATGGCTGCAGCATTTTTCAAACTATTCACATTATAAGCAATTGTATGATGTTGCTGTAGTTGTTGATATGAACGCAAACATCATCGAAAGTAGACAAAAAATCGAACAATCAATCGAATCCGTTGAATTTCATAGACAAATGACGTTGATAATTAACATGAAGGACTAATTTGTCCGTTGTTATAAATGCACAGTTGTTCAAATAGCTATAATTGGTTATCATAATGAATTGCCTGCTGATAAATAGAATTTCAATGTCGCATTTCAGTGAGCGAGTGATATCGAGTCGTTTCTTTTTCGTTGCATTACAATTTAGCCCGTACAATACCAATTGATATCTAACAAACAATGCTGTCACAATGCAGCTCACGTATGTGAACAAATATATATGAACAACATATCAGATAGTGGTATATTCGCATTGGTGCAGCGTCATCGTCTCTTTGCCTGTTCATTTACTTGCGATGTGCTCGTTCTGGCACTCTCCATTGCATCGCACAGCAAAGCCAGCCAGTGAGCGCGCGAATTATGTATAGACTGAAATGAGCACTTCATAGTAATCTCTTAATTCATAGTCAAGAAACATTGGAAGCCAGACAAATTGGATTTATCGAAATTGGTTGGTGAATGTGTGTGCAAGACAGAGACGGAGACAGAAAAACTGAGCGCTGGGTTGTAAATGCATCGTGTGTTTAATTTAAAACTAAACTTCATTACATATTGATTAACATGTCCTATTTTTATATTGGTTTCAATTAAGATGTGTTACAATTTTGTGTACAGCAAATTTGTGACGCTTCGAACGGGAAAGTGGAAGCTTTTTCTATACACACATATTTACTGTATTTCCATGCATTTTTCATTAACTTTTCCCTACTTCTCTTCTCTTCGCCTTTTCCGGCCGTTGCCGTCGTTGCTTCAATCTTACTTGGTGGATTTTTTTCCGCAAAGAAGCCTCCGCGCAGCTCTGTGCTAATTTTCAATGACTATTGAGCATTGCAGCCAATACAAACAATTGCTGACTTTTATTTTATTCTCGAAAAGAATAATTGTGTTTGGCAAAGTAATTCAAACGTTACCGACAAAAACTAGTGGATACAAAATCCTGTTTGGCACCAGTATTCCCTTCATACTATTTAAGGGTCGTTCGCTTGCGTTCGCTTTACACGTATACATTTTCCAGCTACCCCATCCGGAACCAGAATTATAGCTTTATCTAGTTTATGCGGAACCTATTGAATCATGAAATATTATTTAAAAAAAAAAAAAAAGCACGTGTCGGAAAGTTATTAGTTGAAAAGTTGTTAGACTTAATCGTATAGAATGTAGCGGTTCTATTTCCCTTTTACGGAAAATATAGTTTTTTCTGGGAATCGGTCAGGTCGATAGGGCGATTGTGCGATTTCAATCGTAAAATCGAGCCGAGGCGTCTCGAGCCATTCACTTCCCGACACACTTTCTATAACTTGGCACGATAAACATACTAATTGACGCCATTTGAATTATATTTTGTGTGTGTTGGTTCATATATTTTTCTTTGTATTTCGCATATTCGAAAATGTATTCTGAATTATCTGGGATTTCTCTCTCTCTCTCTCTCTTTCTCTTTCTCTCCATCTCTCTCGATTTCTAAACTTTTCAGATCCATATCGAATTTGATAAGGATTTTTATTTGTGAAGAAAATCGTCTCTTTTATAAATTTCAATATGAGCTTTTTCAGGCGGAAAATACCTTCTTTTCTTCACTTGTGTACCGCACACTATTCTAGATATCCTGAACACCAAAAACCCATTTTCCATTAAGAGAATTGTACTATTTTGAAGAACGACTTTTGGTTATATGTGATTAAGGCCATGGTAGCAGAATAAAAAACCAAAGGGACTGATATCGTATCTATCTTCCGTTCTTTGCCATGCATGCAGAAAAACTATTAAAAGAAATTGCCTGGAAGAGCACATCGATCTCATCGCGTCCGCTGTTGATAAAATGTGTAGTGTGTGTCTGCTTCGGATGACATATGATGAAAATTCCACATACATAAATATACTGAGACATTACCTGATCTACCCATTTTCCTCTACTCATCGCTCTTTTCTTTCGCCGCTTCAGTTGTTTTGTGGTAGATACGATTTTCACCAATTCGATATTGATGAAAACACATCGAAATAGAACGGAGAGCAAAAAGAGAGAGGTAGTGAGAATATAGAAAACCAGGTATACCACATAAAACATTAGCAGCACTTAAATCGGTTCACATGGTTTTCCAATGGCTGCCTGGCTAGATGGATGGATGGTAGCTCGTGAACTGATTTTCGGATCGCTTATTTGCTATCAGATTACATAAAGTTACACATGTGTGTCAGTGTGTTGGAATAAGAAGGAACACGGAATATTTTAGTCGCCGCTAACACATTATTCTTCTTCATTTCATTACATTAAATCAATTTTGCTTCATTTCATTACATTAAATCAACAGTGCGCACGAAACGGGAGATGAACTAATTAATACGGCTGAAGCTTTTTTCGGACTATTGCTAATTTTCGTAAAAGTAACCTTTTGAAAAAAACAATAATAATCAATGTTTCGTAACATACAACCGCTGAAACATTCGAACAAAGAAACCAAGAAGCAGAAGAAGCAAGACGACGAAGAAAAGAAAAACAGTGGCAATTCATTGTTCACAATATTCGCCGTTTTTATTCATTTTATTGGTGGATATAGCACTTTCCGGCGCTGCCGCGGGCACACATTTTTTTAAGCGTTAGCCAGTAGCTTATTCAACAAGGACACATTGATCCGGGGGAGTTACATACTGTGAGAGTGTTCGCTTGAAATATGTATAATGCGAACACACAGTAATTAGTGAATAATTGAAGAAATCCAAAGTTGCGCATTTCTTTTTTAAATTCATAAAATTTAGTCCGTGTTGCACGCAGCGTTTTATAGTGATTACTTTAGTATTTTCGAGAAATAAAAAAACCACAAAATAAAATATATAATAGTGAATGAAGGCTCAAATGGAAAGCGTGTACTTAGATCCTGAACTGATTTTATTGTTCATGTGTAAAATTTCCAGTTTTTCGGATATTTGCAAAAAACACGTACATCAATAGGCCACCCACAACAAGCCAGCACGCACAACTATTAGCTTTCACGCAACCATTTACACACACGTCGCATGTACGCTCTCTCTCCCTCTTTTTTTCTCTTTGTTTTAATGGATAAATTGCAATGTTTGATTTCGCAGGGATAATTGAAAATCATTGAAATTGCGTGTGCAGAATAGAATATGAAATCATTCGTCTTCCCTATCTTTGGAGCACACAGCACACACATGCACATACAGCAAATTGATACAGACAGTCAAGCACTTAGCTAAATGCATTTACCCCACTAATTTACTTCAAACTTATGCAATCATGCTTCGGCAGCAATGTTGACGCGGAAACACACACAAAAACCCCAAACCTACTCATTGAATTCACATATATGAATCGATACCACCTTCATTCCATTGCATACTGTATAGGAAAATTGCTGTGCTGATGATTTGCAGTACTTATTTAAATGTGAACGCCATCAATTATCGACGAACGAAAGTCGGAAATGGAAAAATGATTCATTTATAATTGCAGTTCTCCAAACTCCCAACGGGTGTTCATTTCCGCTCACTCTCTCTCTCTCTATCTATCTATCTATCTATTTCACTTCTCTGTTTTTTTGTCAATGAAATATCATCAATATTGGAGAAAGCCTTAATACAATTATGTTACACTTGTTTGCTTGAAAATTATTTGCAGAAAGACTATTCCGTTGGTGATCCTGGAGGAAGGAAGCTACGAAAAGGATGTTCTGTTTTACGTCAATCTCGGAGAGCCGCAAATGGTTGGAGGTAATGTATCCACAGATGACGTAACTTGATGTTTGCACATACATACAGAAAAGAAAACACATAAATGAATTATGGTGTTGTTTCGCGCTCGGACGTAGGCGTGCAAAGCGAATATTCCACGTTCGTAATGTAATCAACACACAAAAACGGCACCAACAGAATACATTCACGTTTCTGTAACACACAATTTTGATAGAATTTTTGAGGAGACACGTGCGACAGATTCGTACATTTCTTTTAATAAAATGCTGCGGTGTAACAAACAGTATTTTCTAGTTGGTTTATCTTTTCTGTTGTTTAATTTGTGTAATTTGTTGACTGCACCGCCAAAGAGCAAGACAAACATTTGATAATCAAATGACAATAATAATCTAGATTTGTGCTATATTTATCATCGTATGCAAGCAAATTTGAAATTCAAAAATACTATTCTTTTATTATTTTATCGTTTTTGCACACTCAAATTATCCGCTTTTCAATTCAAGCGCATTTTGTTGCACAAATTGGTTGATGTATACGTACGTATGTTTGTGCGAAGCAAATCGGGCGCCAACACAAATCGCTTAAGTATTTTGCTACATTTTAATTGTTAATCATGAATTATCCGAACTGTCAAGAGAGATATCAGCAGTAATATCTATGTTGTCCGATGTGCTTCATGTTTTCAATGAAGATGTTTTTTTGCCTTATGTTCTGTTTTAAAATGATTGCTTTTTGTTCTTCAAAACTCTCTGTGTTTTTCTCGCTCTCTTGTGCTTTCGTTTTGTGAAGGAATTTGTCATGGCTTAACGTAGAAACATGTCGATCAAGGATGCTTGAATGAATTATGATGTTGAAGACCCTCATAAATTCGTTTTGTAATGAAAAATGAAGTCTTTGGCATCTCTTCTTCATCGTCGTATTCCGTTTTTGCTTTCCCCCCTCTGCTCCATCTCTCTGCGTCCATATAATTCATTATCTCACATTTTTGTTGCAAAGTCTTTGACTTTTCGAAACAGTTGAAGCGATTTTAAGTGACACGATTTCCTAAAATTTTACCCTGAAATAGGTTCTTCTTGGTGGATACTTGTCGTTTGTTTAATTTCCTCTCAGTGTTAGTCACTCCAACAATTATTCAATGAACTTGATTGAATCAAGTAGTCTACTCAAAGGAAAAAGCAAAGCACAGCACAGCACCGCTCAGCAAAACAAAACCAAACAACTTTGATTGTTTTCATTCAATTGCGAATGCTTATAATTCGTATTTGTTCGAACTATAATACAAGCAAAATAAACAAAACATTGATGAGACAAATAGAAATTTTCAGTTGGTCTTATTTGTTTTAATGTATTTTTTTAATTTATTGTGTGTGTTGCTTATAATATTTATCGTACATTTTCTTTCTCTTTCTCTTTTGCATTCACTATACTGATGTGCACCTTCTGCTACTATCACACTTCTTCTGACATCACAACTGTTTGAACTTAAAATGTGAACGAAACACAATTTAAAAAAAAAAAACACATGATTAAAATACATATTAACACCATTCCACCGGTCAAATAAATGTGCAAAACTACCTTTGCAATTTCATATAAAAATCCAACCGATTTTGGAATAAAAACCACAATAATAATTAATGAAATAAATATAAAAAACGGACCAAATGTACCTAACAATGTCTATTCAAATTGAATAAATTGCATCACATAAAATCACTGCGTCCACTTCGATGGAACACAATCAAAACGCAAAACATGCATATTTTTGTATGTGTAAATTGTGAAAATTGCGACAATGAATTGTGTAAGTAAAAATTGTCTGAATGAACAAAACAAAAAACCATAAGAAATCAGCAAGCATACATAAAAAATACAGATTTAAAAACAAATCATAATACATTTCAATATGAAAACACTTTTTATACAGACAGAGATTTAAGTTGCGCGCTGCGCGATTGTGATAAAAAGTGGTTTCACACACACACTTTCTCCAAATGGGCTATGCGTTATATATTTGTTAAAGTATGGGAATGCCTTGACGAATGTCCTTTCGATTTCCTTGATCATTTATTGTATGAAATAGCTCTAGATGATTTGAAATCAATCAAACCCGGTACATTTTCCATCTAATTTATGGTTATTTATTCGAATCGATTGAAACATATCGCAAAACAATAGAAAACCTTGGTGTTTCAACAACACGCAGAAATGCTGAGTCGCTACATGACGATGACAAAATTAAATATCCATTGCCTCCCGAATGATCGTTGTTTTGCTCTATTGTTGCCTGGTTTTGTGAGAGAAATTTCATCTGTTTGACTTTGCGCTGCTTGTCTATACACTTTCAATGATAATAATGCCTGACCATTCATTTCCAGTGTATATGCATAAGAGCTTGTGGCTGAATACATTTAATTTACACATAATGTCAAGTATAATCTGTATTGTTTCAATCAATTCATAATTTAATTGTGCATTGATTATTGTTGAATTTTAGTTTTATTATTATTGCTCATCTTAGCTTGTGGTTCAGCATGAACGGTAAATAAAAGTGAACACAATGAAATTGAACGCTTTTCACCGCATTTTCATTGTAATTTTTAAATTAAATAATGCGATCATATATTTGGTTGCGTTAAATAGACTGAAAATGTTGATTAATGAAATGCTATTATTTCAGCTTAGACGATATCATTCGCTTTCTTTATCATTTTCCGTATACAATCAACTACTATTATTCCGTATTAAAAAACGTATAGTTTCACCAGTAGGATTGACAGGAGTATACATTGATTGAAGTACTTATTTGTTGATGCAAACGCTCAACTGATGACTTATTAGATCAGCCTCTTGATATGCGTTTTGAATAGCGAATTAGCTATTTATGCTAAGAATAATGCTTTCAATCATTGTTCGGAGTTCGCCGAAGTGCTTTTGAACTGAATACATACAAATTAATGCTTTGCAACGTTAAGTTGTTGTATATTAAATGAATGTCATGCACTTTGCATATGCTTTTTTATAGAATTTTCCTCTCGTTCTCTGCTCCCCTATCTCCGAGAGCGAGTTGAGATATTACTTTGCATTACGCGTTCAAGTGGTTTCAGCATCTGGGTGCAAATGTTGCTTATCTTCAACAAGCAACGTTCACACATACACACATTTGCACACGTTATAAATAAAGCATTATTTAACCTCCGATGAGCTGAGGATTCATGTGCTTTTTTTATGGATTAATACCGAAGAATATGTATATCTTATTATGTGAGCTGTAGAATTTGTAATTTTCCTTGGATCAGAAACGTTGCTGTACGATTTTATACATTTTCCACATTGCTGATTCCTTTCCAATTGCATTAAACTGATTTCTTGACAATCAATTATGTTAATGAGATTTGCATTCATTGTGTATCTGACATATAAAAAAGAATATTTTATTTTTATCGTCGATTGATGCATATATATAATTTGGATTAAAAACTACTTTTTGCATGGGAAAAGATGATGAATTAGCAAATGCAATTACCGAAGCGGAGGCAAAAGCACCGGAAGATTTGACGGAAAAAGATAAGATGGCACTGCTGGGGCGCCCCAAAATCGGCGACATCAATCGAGCACAATTGCGAATCAAAGAGAGTAAGGAGTTCAAGGTAAGCGAAACAAACTTAATCGATGGATTATACCGAATTTTCGATTGGATTGGACAGAAATATTCGCTCGAATGAGTTCGACCTTATGTTCCATTTTATTTGTATTCAATTTGAATTAGCTAAAAAAGCTTTAGCGAATGATTCCAGCGAATAGCTTTCTTGATAACGCTTATTGAATTATACAGTATTTTTGAATTGAATATTAAGGATTTGGATTGAATTGAGACAATCCCGAAACTGTGGTTTCTTGGATTCTTTGCAGAATACCGTGGACAAATTAGTGCAAAGGGCAAATGCTTCGCTTCTTATTGGCACGTCTTCGTGGAAAGAGCAATTCATCGACGCACTGACAGTGAGCGCAGGTACGTTGTTTATGTGCACAAAACAGATGCATGGGGTATTTTAATTTTGTATTCAAAACCGCTGGTATCTTGGAGGTTGCTTTTGACATTTGACATCGGATTTAGTTTGATGTTGTACGAATTGGTTTGCTGCTCACGGCAAATGCGAATGAAAGAGAAATGAATCGAAAATTGTGTGAAAACCACAAACAGCGAGCACACCGCAATAAGACAAATGGAGAATAACTATTTTCACTTGGTTCACAGGAGATGATAATAATACGGATGAAAGTGATGGCGATTGCGAAGAGCCAAGCCCAAGCTGTGGCGATTACGTTATGCACTTTTTAACATTGTTCTGGAAAATATTGTTTGCTTTTATTCCACCAACAGGTACTTATATCAAATGAAATCCACTTCATCCACTTGAAAATCCTTTAATTTGCATTTCTAATTCGAATTCAATTGTCATTGATGTTGTTTTTTTTCTCAATCTCATCGTGGCGCCGCTGTTTTTTTCTGTGTTTCTTCTTTATTTGCTTTTATTGTTAGATATTTACGGTGGATACGTGTGTTTTGTTGTGTCGATTTTTGCCATTGGCGTTGTAACCGCTGTCATTGGGGATGTTGCATCACATTTTGGTTGTACACTGGGCATCAAAGATTCGGTGACTGCGATCGTGTTCGTTGCGTTGGGAACGAGTGTTCCAGGTTTGAAAATGATTCTATTTATTGATACTCTGAATATCTATGCGCGGGGAACTAGCCGTGAACCGAGCTGTCGTTGAGTATCACAGATGTGGTGCGTTCAAAATGCGAAATAAATGTTCATTCACCACACTCGCGGTGCTTTCACCCAAAAAAGATGTCGCGTGATTTGATATTTCAAATATTTACGAATAGTGTGTCTCTTACTCTTAAATTGAATTCAGATGGATCAAATGGACCGTGAAATTCATTTAGAGATACGAATTTCTTATGAACATTTCATTAGGGATAAATAAAAGTGGGCGGAAGGGAGTGCGTTTCTACCGCCATCCGCATCCACTCTCTCTATAATGATGCAATTATAGGCATATCTCATTCGCATTTCAAATGAATATCACTCGAATACACACTCTCCCAAAAATGGGGAGAATATACGAACAATTAACTCTGGTCTCCCTCGCTGAAGAGCACCAAACAGATAAACTATATTCGCCCTTTGAATCATCTTTTTTCCGCCTTTTTTCATATATATCTAGATACGTTTGCGAGTAAAGTGGCTGCCATCCAGGATAAATATGCTGATGCGAGCGTTGGAAATGTGACTGGCAGTAATGCTGTTAATGTGTTCTTGGGCATTGGTGTGGCGTGGACGATTGGTACTTAATATTTATGGATATATTGAGAGCGCTCACCATCAATCGCAGTCATTCGTTTTTTTATTAAATTTAAGTAGAAAATTTTCGTACATGAAACAAACGCAATTGATGATCATTGGCTCTCATCCCGAGAATGATATTTAAACCGAATCATTATCATTTTTCATTTTAGCCGCAGTTTATCACCAATTCTATGGAAACGAATTCCGAGTACAAGCTGGAAAGTGAGTGATTTGTTTGAGTCGTTGTTTGTTTGTTTCAAAATGGCCAGCTAAGCTCATAAATGTTTTCTATTTCGCTAATTATGACTCCATTTCATGCGGCATATTTCACAGTTTGGCATTCTCGGTGACGCTTTTTTGTTCGGGGGCTGTTATTGCGATCGCCATTCTATTGGTGCGCCGGAGTGAACGATTCGGAGCCGGTGGTGAATTGGGCGGTCGACCACTTAGCAAATATGTTAGTGGTGCGCTTTTATTCAGCCTATGGATTATCTACTTAGTACTGAGCACCTGCGAGGCTTACGGATACATTAAAGGATTTTAAACAACAACAAAGATATATATATATATATATATATATATATATATATATACAAATGAATAATAAGTTGCAGGACACATATTTTTGGTTAAAATTGTTAAAATGGAAATGAGACAGCAACGACAATGACAGCCATGTTTGATCAAGCTGTATACAAGCTTGTATGTTTTTATGATAAATTGAATTGAATTATGTGAGTGAAACCAATTCATACATTATTGTTACTCATATTTTTACACAAACATCTATATTTGCATACTCATAAGTCAAATATTATATATTTGTATTTGAAAAAACCGTCGAAAACAATGATTATGTATCAAAGAAAAAGACAAAAAAAACACACACAGCACACACTCACACAGATAATCAGTTTATGTATATGTTTAGTGTAGGGTGGGATGTTTCTCGCTTTCTCCATAATTCGATCGCGACAATAGACCGAATATCTGCACACATTTTCAAGTCATATTTTAAAAATGGATTGAAAATTCAGAAAGATGCGCGCGATCTGTAGCTGAGAAAAGAAAAAGAACATAAACAATGTGAAAATCTTGCTAACAAGTAATTGTTGTTGTCGAGATCAAATTGTACGGGAAGCCAAAATTCAGTTCACACTCATGCATATAACAAAATAGGAAAATTAGAATCTTTATGAAGTAAATAAATATATAAATATATAAATATGAAGATGATGATGAAAAAACATACAAAAAATGAAAAAAGTAAAACTGAATGTTACTAGAATGTTGTTCATGTTTATGTAATATTAAGGCTGCGGTCACACGAAAAACATTTTGTTTTACACACATAATGAAAAAAACGCGTTACTGAACTGAATATTAGTTCACACAAAAAAAAAAACCAAACAAAACAAACGAATGGCTGAGAATTTGTTGGATCTATTGGACATTCGGGATGAGTAAAAATGGCAAAACCGATTGAATTCAAATATATATATTGGATTTTTCATTCGAATGTACAATTATTTCGGACATTCTCTCAGTACTAATCATAATTTAGAATTAAAAAAAATGAAAAAAAAAACCCAATAAATCCTGTGCAATTCTTTTTAAATGAATACAAAGCTCGTTTCGAATGGCACAAGAAGCAGATGCGAAAAACTTTTTCCTCGGACGCTCGTTTAGTCAGAATGTTGATTTTTCAGTACGTTTTGAATGTGTTGAAAAGAAAATATAGTAGAATTTTTAGTCAAGAAACGCGAATACATTTGATATGTTGTAGTCTCATCCATGTTGATCACTTTGTTATAAATGTACTTGTTTTTTGGTCTCGTCAACAGAAATTGATGACGATATCAATCTAGGTTATGGATAAAAGAAAACAAAAACGGCTGTTTCAGCGCCGGGATCAAAATCGTCACACCAGAAAAATTAACATTCTCATAAATTTCAACATTTGTAAATCGCTAGCAATCGTTTAAGTCTAAGTTGTGGCAAAAGTTTTCGATGAGCATGAAATGCGGATAGTTCTCACGTACAATCGCGGTCACACAAAACAATATCACATTAGAATTAACAATTTGACCAATTTTTTCTCATTCATGCCATTACTTACACTACAACAACAACAGCAACTTCAACTACATTTGCCAGAAATGCTACCTCATGTTGAATTTCTAGGATTTTTTCTAAACATATCGATTCATTTAGTTGGTATCGTTCACTATTTGGAATCAATCAATATCAATTTTTCGACCAATGTTCTCCCCCAAAAAAACACTGAATTGATGCCGGTGTGATGCATGCAGCCAGCCTGCCTCTTGTGCCATTCTAAAGCAAGACTTTGCGAGAAAAAAACAACAACACAACACATGACAAATACAATACGTGCACAGATGTCAAACTAAATATACACTGTAGAATATGTATCATTTTTTCCACTATTCTCTATTTCTCTCCATCTATCTCTATCTCTCATGCTAATCTTTCCAAATGAATTTTTACATTTATTCAACCCACTGCTTTAACACACTCTATATAAATCGAATTGAAATCATACTCTAATCACTTCGGCTCCATCTAGACAAACATAAAACAAATCGGTGAAAAACATACTTTTCGTTTTTCGATCATATTTCGTATATTAAATTTCCAAATTAGGTTATTACTATTGGTCACTGTATTTTCTCCATTTAATAAAAACCAATTCAAAGTAAAAAATAAAGTTTTTCATTTCTCTGATTAAACAGATTTTCTCAGTTTGCTCATGGAAAATGGTCAGTCAGTCGTTTCAATTTTAGTTTTTTAACTAAAAATGCACTTCAATTGAAATGAATAGGTCCATGAGAATATATTATACATTAAAGCATTTCTTCGATCACTCTTCCGAATTTCCAATCCGATAGAGATTCTTGAGCGCTTGTTTTCAAAAAGTTGTGCTTTAATGCGTATTTATTACTGAAAAGTAGTGCTTCTTCACGGCACTTGAAACGGCACTTTTCAATAGATGGCGCTACATAATTCGATAAACGCAACTTGGCACGCAAATCCGTCTTCTATTGCGCTGTTTTGATTTGGCTGGTGTGATCACCGTTTGATAATAATCCAAACACAACAGTTCCAACCGAAAGAAATGCTTTAAAATAAAACAAGTTTATGCATTTGCCGTGAATAGTATGAATGGCCTTCCATACACATGTTTCACGATTTTATGATGTTCAATACAAATGTTAATCCGCCCACAGAATAAAACGGTGACTATTTTGTGTAACGTATCGAGGCACTTAAGAATACAGTCATTCTCATTTAATTCATAGATTTAGTGCGCACAACCGTATCGTTTGTTGGGTGTATTTGTCGCATTTCAGTTGAGTAATTGCATAATTGCGTCGAACATGAATGGACTGTTAAAAGCATTTATCGCTCTGATTGTGTGTTGTAAATTGAAACTGTATTTGTAACACGCGCGCTACCAGCTCTTAATTGAAGTGCACTTTGTGTGCTGCTTTTTGAATGTGCAACGCCTTAAAATTAACACTTTTTTCCATGTTATTCGGTTGAATCGATTCGTTTGGTTCGGCGCATTGCTATCGTATCGGTTTTATTGCGCGATGCGCAGTGTCGCTTCAAAAATCTTTTGCAGTTTGGTCAAAAACAGAGAAGAAACAAAAGCCATCGGCGCACGCACACACGAATGCGACACAAACAAATCACATGTGTTAAAGGAGTCAGCTTGAATCGAACGGCAAGAAAAGCAAAGCAACGGAAATCATTTGAATATGAATGAAATAGCATTTTAGAAGAAAAAAAATCGACAGATTCTATCGTCTCTATCAAAGTCCCCACATAGTGTTCGGTGAACCAGGTGGTCATGAAGCGTTGTCGCCGCTCGTATTGAAAGTGCGGCACGAATGTGCTGTTTGAGCAATGCGAAGACAAAAACACAGAAACCACCTTACCAACAAACACGCACGCCGCACACGTAAACTTCACTCAGGCCCGTTTTTTTCGTAAATCAATCAGTTTTATATTATCGACGATCCACTCAAGTTGTGTTACTTTGGTTGTTGCGTGAAAACTACACGAGACAATTGTTTACGATTCGGCGAAAACAAAATTGTTCTTGTTTCATTTGTTTTATATCTTGAGTGCGATAGATTGAAAACGGTTTATTGAAAATAAAATTCTAAGATAAAACAATGATAAAATGAAGAAAGGGAAAATTCTCGAGTGAAACTGACAAATTATTTAAAAAAAAAAAAAACGTCACACAGAAAATTCGCCACATCACTTTCAGCTCCGCTCGCATCACTTTGATCAAATTGAGTGCAGAGAGATTATTAAGATTTAAAAACAAAATATATATTCAAAACATAAAAACAAACCAAATTATTTGAATCAGTGTGCCATTGAATTGTGTGTACTAGTGAAATAGTTTATCTTTTTATCGCTTTTGCGTTATCTGTATATATCCGATTGTGTGTTGTTCGGGAAAAACACGTAAGTTTTCTTTTGAAGAAAATGTTAGTCGATTTCGTTTTGTGATTTGTATTTACTCCATATTGATATTGTGTATATAGAGAGATATGCTAACGCAAATCATAATATTCAAATTATCAATACCGCAACTAATTACCCAAATTTAACATGTCTTTTTAATTGTTTGCACTAATTATGCCTTCTCTCCTTCCAATTAACCAACCGAAGAATCAACCAAAACTGACATTCGCAAAACACGTTCACATGAATATCGATATTGTGTGTGCGCGCTTTCAACACCGATATATCTTTCTTTTCGTCTCAAATTATAAAAAAATCCATTTGAATTTGTTCACGTATTCGAGGAATAAAAAGAAGCTAGCAAAAATCTCTATGTACTTTTTGCAAGTAACATGAAAGTGCTTGACACATGTTTGAACAGAGAGATTTTAACGATGCCATTCATTTGTCTTCTGCAAATGATTCATTTTGGATAACTTAATATTTCCAGTTATTTGATATTATGAGAAACGAGGTTTTTTCTCGCCTGGTTCCGTGAAGTCTTGTGCATCTCCGCACGGATGAGAATATATGAAAAAAATATGTCGTTGTTTATTTTCGTTTAATGACAGCATCTTTGTGAAATCAGTTTTGGAAAACTTTGTATCGCACAAGTTCCAACGAATTTAAATCCAGTTTTTAGGCAGATGCCAAATATATGGTCACAAATTAAAAGAAAAAGTTCGCTTTAAAAGAAACCGAAATGAAATAAATTTTGCTCAAGGTCACTAATATCAACAAGAAATTTGTAATCTTCAACGAAGAATCTTGCCAAAAAATGCGCAACAAACATTTCGAACGGATCAAAAAAACAGATATATGAATGCTGTTAATCACTTTAATCTTTTACAGAAGCAGTAAAAAGTGTTATTCGACTGATTATTTGTTTCAGCAGCGTGATGCAAAATGTCTTCGACATTGTAACAACGGCATAGCACTGCTGTCAATGCAAACTGATATTTCGGCTAATGGAATACAAATATTTATTGTAATTTTGAATATTGCGAAAATGACAATTACAAATATGAATTTAATAAATGTATCACATGGTGAACATATTTATATTCCAAGCTATCATCGATTTGGTTTTGTTCGAGTTGAAAATTAAGCTCGTGTTCATCGATATGTAATTGATTGTACTTGCAGGGTTTAGGAAGTTTTTGAATGTTGTGTGGGTTGATGAATGATTTTTCTGTTTGTTGTGTCCGTCTTCCGAATGACGCATTCGTACAATTTCAATGCTCAAAACGATTAAATCATTCAGTTGGAATGACTAGTTTAAAATGGAATGGTTAAATATCGCTTCTTAACTTCACGGTTATTTGTCGACAAAAATATCGCGCTTGCACACAATAAATCAATTTGCGATGCAGTCGAAATCCAGTGCACTCGCCGAACAAATCGAATCGATTCTATCAAAAAATCGGTTGAAAGCCATAATTTCAATAATTTTTTAGCAATATGTCAACTTACATAAACAAAGCAATTAAATTGGACCAATAAAATGACTATCACTGCAGTTGGCAATGGCCAATTCAAACTTGGATAACTTGTCACACTTATATTAATCTTTCAGCATATACGATTACGGCGACGCACACATGCACGTGCATATTAATCGATGCTCATGCGAAGCCCGCCAACCATTAAGGTCTGTTGTGTGATATACTACCATAAATGGCGAATATTGATTCATATTGGTGATGGTTTGGTTTGTGTGGTTGCAAAAATGCAAAAATTCAACAGCGACGAACGAAAACAAACGAAAAATTGTCAAACAACAACATCGCAGACGGCCAACAATAGTAAAAAATCACCAATTTGGCCACTTTAAAATCGGTTTTATATGGATCTACACAATTCCATAAGTATACAAATTGTATATGTATAAAAATCATATACACAAATTTCGTTTGACAAATGATTTGGCAAAATCGAGTCACACAAAACTTTCATTTTGTGTTTGGATTAAATTCATTTCTACGAGATGGATAGAGAGAAAGAAAGAGAAGTGCGCAATAAAAGACAAATCGCGATGTTTTGCGTGGAACGAAATGGAAGTATGTATTTGGAATGCGAACAAGGATTTTTCGGTCATCCATTCGGAAGAAACTTCTTTCAACAAACGTTTGAAACAAGCAAAATCCGTTAATACAGCGTGGTTTCTGAATGACTTAATTCGTCGGATGAGATTACTTAAACTATTTTGTGCTTATAGCAAGGGCACAATGTCATCGAAATCAATATTCAACAGCAAGATGTGCTATTTGGATGATCAAAGCGTTAAGCCGACAATACATTGTACTGTAGTGACATCAATTGTTTCAGATGAGACACAAAGTGCAAAAATTTACATTGCTTGTTTGATCAAGATGCGGCTGAATACAATCAACACACACGCGCACACCTCACTAACTCACTCACTCACCCATTCATTCATCAAATCGCCAAAATACGATTCAAAATGGCCATGTGAATTCGAAAAATGTGCAAAATATTCTGAATTCTGGGACAAAGGTCATACGTTTCTCATTAAAACGAACAAGATTTATTTAAAATGGCAGTATATTACAAAGCGATCGTCTCCGGTTGTCATTTTTATGGTGTTCGGTGAAAATATATCTCGACCATAAGCTCATTCGGTAGTCGATTTGAATGGTAACTTATAACATTTCAGTTTTAAATCATAGCAATTCCATTGGTTAATGTTGGCATTAGAGCGACACATCGACCTCTGGATCCGCTATGCTATGCCACCGTGCAGCAACAGTCAACCCGGTCGTACTGTCTAATGACAATAAATAAAATGTAAATACAGAAAATTGTTCCTTTTTCACACGATCTCAAATCATAATCGATTGTAACAGAAAATTCATCGTAATTTCACCGAAATTTTGCTTGTCTTTCTCTCATACTTCACGGAAAAGAAACACGAATTCCATATTTACACGAAATGATGCCAAATTCAAGATGTTTTATCAATATTTGCTGGGTCTCGGGCTCTTTTCTTTAAACTCAAATAAAACGGTTGTTGGCCGTTGGTAATGAAATAAATACGAACATTGGGTTGTTTACACCATATAATTTCCATATAATTCATTGTTGTTATTTAAAAAGCGTACTAAAAATAAGTGAGCGAGAGACATAAAAAGCGAAGACAGAAGAGCAACAAAAGACATGTTTTCTTTTGATTTGCATGCGTAGTGTAGTTTTCGTGCGCTATTTGTATCAAAAAATGGCATGTGATTCTCACAGGTAATTGATTTTAACATTTTTGTCCATTTGCGGGAGATGGAATGCGCTTGAATATGCTTTTAAGTTACATTGATTTTGTAGAATGCGAACGTGCGAACGGTCGCTTCTAAACGGCGCCTACACAGTTCATGGGTACATAAATTGTGTTGATATTTTGTGGTGACTGCCTTCAAGTCTCTCTCTCTTTCCAGCACACCCAACACACTTTTTTCTTGCTCTTTCTCATCTATTGTGTCCATTGATTCGACACATCGTGTACATTTCAACTTCAATACGAATCATTGGTGTTTTTATTTTCGTGTGACGTTGACATCGTGAATTGTGAATTGCGATTCTCTTGAAGTGCGATGAGTAGTTTCACATTTGTTGTTCATTGTATCTTCAAATCTGATCAATTTATGTACACGCATGCTAAAGCTTTATCGTATTTTGAATGGTAGACCGTATTCATGATTTCAATGTAAAATCTTTGACTTGTTTTTTTTTTCTTTTATTTTGGTATGCAATTGATTTGCGGAATCTCCTTCGAATCGTGATTAATACCAAATTGGCGTTTATTATTCAATTTGTCGACTTCAATTTCTGCGATATTTATCGCTGCTACATTTAATTTGAAACTCTTGGTGCTTTTTGAAGTTTTTTGATCTCAATAAATATATAAATTTCCAGAATACAAGTTTTCTTCCGGATTTCTCCTAACGAAGCCATTCCATTTCTATCTCTAATGCAACAACGTTCAATTCTATTCTGCGGCTAAACAAAGAACGCGTTTCATGGTTATTGAAATGATATGAACTTAATCTAACCGCTGATTGGCGGTATGCATAATAAAAAGTGTAAATTATAATCGAATATATCGCAAACAGGTATTTTTGTTTCGCGCGTCGTGCACACGATTTTAAGCGAAAAGAAACAAAAAAAAGTCTCGCTCTCTCTCCCTCTCCGTGTGCGTTTCACTTCTCTCATTCTTTCCTGTGTTTCACACACATCGTGCGATAGGTGCAAATAAATTCATATGCAAACATTCAATTTTATTTGCATATATGGTTTTGTTTCGCACTTTCTGCGCTCTTCGTTTTTTTTTTCTCTCTTTCTCCTTAATTCCATTAAATATCGAATAAGAAATGATTATACATATAAATATATATATATATATAAATTGAATGTGTTCAAAAGGCATGACATCATCACCTCACAGAGTTCTATCAGTGATCTTTTTGTTCAGGAAAAGTTCTGGCTGCTCGGCGACACTGTCAGTTTGCAAATTCACCTTTCAATTTTTTCATTGATAACGAATACATCTGTTTTAGCTCAATTTTTTTGTATGAATTCGAATGACGGTTTTTTTTTGATGGCGAATTTTCGGATTTTGTGCATTCCCCACATTAATTTTCAAAGTTTCCTATTTATTTCTTCGTATATTAAAACACAGAAAGTAGTCAAAGAACGTGTGTAATAAACTAAACTCAACAAAAAACAAACAAAATACACAAGAGATACAATTTATTGTGTATTGGCATGTTAGCGTGGCAAAAAACGCTGCGAATCATTTGGTGTTTGATCTTCCGTAACAAAATATGGACGTCTGAATGAACAACAACACAACCCGTAAATATCCAATTAAAACTTTGTTTTCGGCTAATTATCCCCCCATTAATATTTTTATCTGCCATAATTAAAATCACTACAAAAATTAAATTTTTCCACGTAATGTTCTGTATGGTAGTTTAAGTTCTGATTTGAAGTAATAAACTTCATTTTAACAATTATACACATGTATTTAAACACCAACAACAACCAAAAAACAAACTTTATTTGCATAACTTATTAAAAATACCGCACACACACACACACATTGGCATATTGTATTGTAGTTTCGGTCATTTAATAAACCCCTAACGAAAGCTATTCCAACAAGCTGAAGAACACAAATTCTCGATATTCTTTTTTTCAATTCAGCCAACCTAGAAACCGAGTAGTTTTTGGTTAAAATTCATATTTTATTGTGATGGACTCGGCTGTGTTGAATACGCACCAAAAATTGCAGCGGCCACAGACTAATGAAAGTATTAATGGACCACGCGTTTCATTCAATAAGGATGTCCATGTGAAGCGAATAGGTAATGACAAAATAAAATCTAAACCCCAGAAAACAAAATGTATACAAATCTGACCGCCTCTTCTAAAACTCGGAATTTCTAATTGTAATTTTAATTGAATCGATGAACCATTCATGTGAGAGAAAACCCGCATCACCAAATACGGAATATTTATTGCATTTATCGGGGCTTTAAAAAAAGGCACAGCGTCAAATGATGAATTTAAGTTGATTTCGTGTGTGTGTGTGATTATATCATGCATTTTCTTTTAAATAAGGCTTTTCTTCGCGACGAACTGGAATGAATGCAACAGAAAGAGCATTACAAAACCAGCAAAGAGATGTTGCAGACAAAGAATGAATCTATAGCCCGTAAATTACGTGAAACACCGTGTTTCTCTCCATGAGGCGTTTATAGTGTGATGTCGGTTTTGATTGTAATTACACCGTAATTATGCAATGCTCCTGGTGTACTTGTAACACGACTAAATAATAATGATTTCTTGTGCGTTTTAAGTTCATTTTGGGCAAAAGAAACTCGCGAACGCGAGCGCGAGAATACAAATGGAGTGATTTTCGATGCCATTTTTGTCGATATCTTGCGATGCAGTTTTGTTTCGTTTCGTTTGCATCATGTAACATGCTCTATTTGTGTCTTTCGCACGAGAACGTTCAAATCGATTTCTCATTTTCATTGCCTTATCTTTTTTGCTCTGCACGTTTCATTCGTTACGTACCGTTTTCAACATTTTCGGCAATATCTGAATTTATTGAATTACTCTTGCGCCGTGCGTGTTTCGTCTCGCAGTTGACTTATGAAATTAATTGCAAATTTATTCGGCGGAGGAGAAAAACAGCGACAATTTGCCGATATTGTGAATAAAATAAATGCGACGACAGACCGATTACGGGTGAAGGTTAATATTTTGGTTGTTCCAAATATACCATAGTTCCATTTAAAGAAAACAAAAGTGGAATAATTTAGAGATTGTGACCAGAAACCTTGAAACGCTCGACCCTTGAAATGGCATTCTGTAACTATACCAAGATGCATAAACCATCTGCTTTGATCCATTTATGACAAATCCAATGGCTGATGCCTTGACGCATGATGGAAAAATGGGCACCAGTAATGCATGCGTATCGCCCATTCATTTTTTGCATTGCGCGAGAGACGAAATAAGAAGAGAATATGAAACTATTGGCACAAACACCAAACACTTCACATATTCTGAGTAATGATGTAATATATATAATATGACGACATTGAGATGAAATTCAGCACACAAGTAGTGGTTGCATACCCACACACCAACTCCTACACGCCACACCAAAAGAGCGATAAACAGGCCATGCCATGCGATGCTATTCCGACTTCAGCACTAAATATGAACTGCTATTATTGCTTTCAGTATCGATCATTTTGGCATATTCATATGATAACGGATAAGGTCATGTTATTGTGTGCCTGCGCCTGTGTTATTCGCTATATATTTTTCCTCTTCTTTTTGTTTTCACACAAATCGCGCGCGCAATTCGTCTGATTTAGGCAGACAGTGACTTAGTAACATACATGTAAATATTCACGCACAATCGACTCCGTTCAACTTCAGGTGTGCACAAAATGGGCTCAGCTCAATTGATTTTTCAGCACAAATCATTGGAACAATAGACGAATCAAATTTCAATTACGAATCATTGGAGCGTAAACTGTTCTGCGGAAACGATTCTCGATTCTTTTGCTTAACTTCTGTCATATTATGCGCTTAGAATACATATCGACACAATACATACACCACATAATGTGAGTTGCTATTCACATTATTACGAATTCGCAATATCGCAAAAATACCATTAAAATTAATTGCTATCTTTATCGTCGGACTGATCATGTCCACGCTTTTCTACAAACAAATCACCTGTTGTAATCGTTCACTTTTGTTGTGAAAGACATTTTTAACACATGTATATGGCTGTAAGACAATGTGCGGAACGTGTTCATGGAATGGTTCTCAATGTCGAATTCATTTTTGATGTGCAGGTCGATCTAATGAAAGTAACAAAAGCTACGGATTGAATGGAGGTGATTATTTGCCACCGCCACCGCCGCCGCCACCACAGTACACTCGACAGATACCGCAAGATCTAACGAAAGAAGAGCTGATTAAGGAAGCTGAAAAAGTAATTGCACAGACTGAACGCATCAAATGCACTGTTGATACGCCAAATTCTTTAGCCGGTATACGGTTACAGGACAAATTATCCGAAGGTACATTTCGCATAGTTATTAGAAGTTATCGCTTGTTGTTTCTTTCATATAATTCATTTATTTTTCGACAAAAAAGATCGCAAATTCAGCTCTTTACCGCATCGAAAAAATAAATCAAAACCGTTGGGACGTAGTGTGAGTGATGCATCACAGAAGAAACCAAAGCGTCCGTCAATATTCAGTATATTCAGCAAAAGAAGTGACCCAAATTTAAGTACAGCCGCTGCTCCGGCAACATCTGATTCACCACGAAGCGGCAAACGTTCCGGAAAACCAGTTGGTCGTAGTAAAAGTGACGTTGGTTACAATTCGCCACCTTTAACGAGCAACAACAATTCACATAGCAAAAACCAAACAATTGATCGAAAGCGTATTAAAATTCCAGATAGCGATGAGTCAATGTTGAAAGCGAAGAAGAAGTCACAATTAAGTCCAATCAGCGAAAATCCACCGGCCGAAAAGTACTTTGGATTCACTCCTGATGAACGAAAACAGTTGCGCTACACAAAATCCGAGGAAAAAACATTGGCCCCAAATTTCGAACAAGCACTGAGCGAAGACGAAGATAAACCCATAAAACAGTCAAACAAAACACATCCGTCAATTGCCGCACATCATTCACTATCATTAGACAGTTTACATAGTTCGCAGTTACCGCAAGAAAAATTGCCACTGACAAAAGGACAGACAGTTGATGGTATGGTGAAACGCCTATCAATGGATCGCTTTTCGCCACCATTGCATTTTAATTCGCCAGCGTTTTCATACACACGACCCGTCAACGACACCAATCCGATTGTGTACGCTCAGGTGCGTCGTGATGAAAATGGCGATAAATCAAAATCAACAGCATCGAATGATCTACCATCAACCATTCACCGTTCGACTCAAGCGTTTCCGAGGGACCGGAGCCCATGCCGAAATCTGTTCGGTACAGATTCTGTTGACAACGCGGGTCAACATGTGTCACCGACACGTCAAACTCTCAGCACAAAGTTTTTGAACGAAAAAAATAGAGAATTGCACTCGAATAACTATCGAAATTCGCCGGTACACTTCAATGGTGATCGTGTTGCAAAGGAAATCATTCACCGACCAACGCTAATCAATAGCGACGAAGATGAAGGGCTTGGATTTGATGACAGAAGGCGATTCAATGATGATCATTTGACACCAACGAGAGATGTTAGCCGGCAATCATCGAGCGAGCCGCCAATAATTCCAACACTGCGTCCTTCGTATGGTAGCATCGAACATTTGGCCAATCGTCGCAAATTGTTGGAGTCGAAAATCCATGAGAGAACTTTTGATCGAATCCGAGATCCAAAACCAAAATCAAATCGAATGTTCACGGAACATCGTCATATGTCTCCGATGGACGATGATTTTGAGTTTAATGGCAACAACATTCGTTCGTTCGATGATCGTTTTCCTGAACGACAAAAAGCTGACATGCCATTGCCACGCAAACAATGGTTGAGACAACCGAAATATTATCCCGAAACGAATTTAACCGATGAATTCTTAAGCGATGTCGACACATTGCGGCGGGAACAGGAACGACAACGTCACAAAGATTTCCTCGATATGAAACTACGGAGCGAAGCTTCACGGAATAATAATCGTGTAATCGATTTAGGATACATCGATCAATATGACGATCAGAAAGTCATAAACAACAACAATAGCAAAATTATTAATCAGAATTTGAGCCATAGACCGCGCATGAAAGGAAGAGCACCGCAACCGGAAAAACTTGTTAACGGCATAACACATCACATCACAATTGAAACTGATCGTAAAAAATTGGACAAAGCTGATTCAGGTATCGAACATGATTTCAAACGCGGCCGTGATGCTCGTGGTGATAATAATTCGAGGTTATTGTCTATCAAACATAATCAGTTATTCGCATTTTTTCCCAACAAACATGTTAATTTGTTATTTTAATCTCAGATCGCGCAGGGATTTTCTGTCGGAGAACATTAAAGAAATCACGGAAGCGTTTTTGAAGCGCGAATGCCAGTTTTCCGAGTCATTACATCCCAGCAAAAAGCGATTTGACTTTGTATTTCGCGAAAGAAGCATTGACGATGGTTCACATTTCGATCCTCGTCTCGATAAGTATCCCGAGCAACCGAAAAATCGCGGCACACTAACACGCTCCAAAGCGGATGATGTGAAGAAAAGTGATAAGAAATTCGGCAGCTTGAAACGGGTAATTGCTCTATTGTCATTTTTCAATTCTACCTCATTTCCATGGAAATTTAAAAACTCAAATTTTTGTGCAGATGAAAGAACTGTTCTCTTTGGGCTCAAAGAAAAAATCACCATCGCCGCCGTCAAATAAATCGGAAGTATCACTGAAAGAGAGTTCGGTGGAAACATTTGAGCCATCGCCACCGCCGCAGTCACCACGAGCGATCGATATTGCAACAAGACGCCGTCTGTCAACGCCGAAAGCTAGCCCAGTTCCCAAACGCATTCCGTCTCAGAAGAGCTCAAAAATGTCACACGTATCCAGCCATCGTAGCGATGTCTCTACGAAATCAGCACCGAAGACCAGCTGGTTCAAGTCACTCGAACGCCTTTCTCGCAAAAAGGTGAATGAATATCCTGGGTCTGGTTGAAAAAGTGCCAGCAAATTTAAACCAAAATAACTATCGGAATTCAACTTTTTAAATCTTCTTTTCAGACACCAGATCCAAAAAAGCCATCAAGTGTGAAACGATCGAATACAACATTGAATCGACCAACTTACCAACGTGCTCAGTCTCCATCGCCTGATTTTAGGCCAGCGCCGCCGAAAAACTTGCGCTTTTTTGGTGACACCGATCTGGAATCACTTTCAAAAGGCACAACAACCACACGAAAGCGAGTACCATTGATTGCTAGTAATTCACAGAGCCTACAGAATTTGCGCTCAAATCGAAATCCATCGCGGAATAACGAATCAGATGATTCTCAGCATGTACGAGGAGCAGCATCTATGCAACATTTGAATCGAGTAACTCCATTTTTCTCAGCATTTTTTCAAAAAAAAAGGATTTCAAAAAAATAATAAATCAACTTCATTTTCATCTGTAGCTCACTCGTTGAGCTATTTTAAAAATCATATATTTAATTGTTCAATTTGCAGGATTTCCGCACGAAATATTTGCCCGATTTATCGGAGAGTACTTCGGAAAATGAAAATACGGAAAATAAAACGCATCATGCCATCCGAATACACCATTCAACACCGAATTCCAAGCATAAATCACGACGACAATTTCATTCGATGGAGTATTTGGATGATGAGAAATCAAGCGAACCGAATCGTTCGGAAGCGAGTACATTGCAACGCACGAGCCGCTTGGGAACACGCGATGTCGATCGCAGAAATTCATTGTACAACGAAAAGAATGCGGATATTTTGCATCGAAGTGCGTTACGCGAACGAAACGGTCGTTCGAACAGTGAGACGCGACAATTACCGCCAAAAGGACCAACCAAGCCAGCACGCGAAGCCGATAGACGACGTGCTTTGTCCAAGTGAATATCAGCAAAATTATTTTACTGAACATATGAACAATTCCGATATTATCTATTTGTGTTTTCTATTGTTGTGTTTTTTTTCTCAAGTGATCGTTTCCTAGAAAGTTCCGGCACAGAAGGTGATTCTAGTCAACAGAGTGTTGTGTATTTGCACGCAACTACCGTTGGTCATATTCCTCAGCCATATGTAGCAAGCTCGCGACGTTCGTCGAAATCGCGCGAAGAGTTGAGCTCGATTAAATCGAAATCATCCTCACCGAATCAACCACAGACACGAACAGTATCGAGATCTGTATCAATGTCAGCACCATGGACACCACGTCACATAACGGACGGCTATGAAATTAATTATTCTCAAACGATGCAGAATCCAAAAGTGAAAATCATAAGAAAATATAATAATTATGATTATACTCGTTTTTTTCATTCCAAATTTGTTGCATTGATTTTATTCATGTCATTTACAGAAAAAGTCGGGCAGCAATCTAGGCAGAGACACGCGTGGAACTCGAACACAGAGCAGATCGAGGGATGACCTGTCATCGCTACACAGCTCCTCACATGCTAAAACATCCACTTTGCCCAAGCACCGAAAATAAATCAGCATTTAATCCGTTAAATTTTCATTTTATTTGTATTTAAATGAATTAATAACTGAAACGGACCTTTATCATTCACAAAATCATACGGAATTGCATCGAAATGATGAATTTAAATTAGTTCTGCCGTTTGATTAATTTACAGAAATAATTGAAACTAAAACACAATAAACTTACTAATGACAAATAAAAATCTTAACTGTATTTTCGATATTTCACAATAAGCTCACACAATTTTGCGTGTACACTGTACAGGTAGATGAGAAAAATATAGTAAATAAAAAATGTTGAGTAAAATTCGATGGATTTGTTGCTGTTTTTGTTACTTCTATTTAAAATATCATCAAAACAAAAATTCATGTTTTTTTTTACATTTTCTGCAAAACAATGTGCTTTTTATTTGAATAAAATTGATTGAAAATTCGACACGAATATTCGGGTGAACTGAACTTGGTAAGTCAATGCATGGTTACATACAAAAACGATGGATTCTCTTGAAGCATGAAAATCGCACTATTAGATGATTCAATACTCCAGACGAAGTTTCTGCGAACTCACATTCTGATTCCCAAAATTTATATTAGCTAGCTCTTTAAATACGAATCTGATATTTAAGCCATTGAAAAACAATAGCTTATTTTGTCCAAGAGACTTTTGGTATATCGAAATGCTCGGTGAGGTTGTCTAAATGTTCATTGAATTTTTCGACCCGTTGTTTGTGTGTTAATGCAGCCTTCTCCATGATCCGTTTCTCTTGCTGAAATTTTTCAATGAAAATCCATTAGTCAATGGGGCGATGAGAAGTAAGTTGTAAAGTCCGAATTGGTTTGAATTCAAATATAATAAGTCAAATATCTATATTCAAATTGTAACACAAAATATAAGAATTACCATTTTTTCCTGCATTTTTTTGAATGAGAGCTCTGCCTTGGTCATTGTTCTGGTTTGCTGTGGCGTTTCCTCCTCGTATTTGTAATTGTTTGTCCCTTGTTCCAATTCACGCTCCAACTTTTCGCGATTTTTTTTATCCTTATTTTTCTTCTTTTTGCCCACTTTATTTGAATCGGTCTTGAGTTTGAGCTTTCCGCGTGCCACATGCTCGTATTCGTCCGACATTTCAATCAATT